>JARQOC010004173.1:0-11565 GCA_033576535.1 Allobates femoralis
TACTCTGTGCTGCTGGGGGATCCTGCTCCATCAGTCTGTCCTCTCCTGACATACTCTGTGCTGCTGGGGGATCCTGCTCCATCAGTCTGTCCTCTCCTGACATACTCTGTGCTGCTGGGGGATCCTGCTCCATCAGTCTGTCCTCTCCTGACATACTCTGTGCTGCTGGGGGATCCTGCTCCATCAGTCTGTCCTCTCCTGACATACTCTGTGCTGCTGGGGGATCCTGCTCCATCAGTCTGTCCTCTCCTGACATACTCTGTGCTGCTGGGGGATCCTGCTCCATCAGCCTGTCCTCTCCTGACATACTCTGTGCTCCTGGTGGATCCCGCTCCATCAGCCTGTCCTCTCCTGACATACTCTGTGCTCCTGGTGGATCCTGCTCCATCAGTCTGTCCTCTCCTGACATACTCTATGCTGCTGGGGGATCCTGCTCCATCAGTCTGTCCTCTCCTGACATACTCTGTGCTCCTGGTGGATCCACTCCATCAGTCTGTCCTCTCCTGACATACTCTGTGCTCCTGGTGGATCCTGCTCCATCAGTCTGTCCTCTCCTAACATACTGTGTGCTCCTGGTGGATCCACTCCATCAGTCTGTCCTCTCCTGACATACTTTGTGCTGCTGATAAATACGCTCCATCAGTTTGTCCTCTCCTGATATACTCTGTGCTGCTGGGGAACCCAGCTCCATCAGCCTCTCCTCTCCTGACATACTCTGTGCTGCTGGGGGATCCTGCTCCATCAGCCTCTCCTCTCCTGACATACTCTGTGCTGCTGGGGGATCCTGCTCCATCAGTCTGTCCTCTCCTGACATACTCTGTGCTGCTGGGGGATCCTGCTCCATCAGTCTGTCCTCTCCTGACATACTCTGTGCTGCTGGGGGATCCTGCTCCATCAGTCTGTCCTCTCCTGACATACTCTGTGCTCCTGGTGGATCCACTCCATCAGTCTGTCCTCTCCTGACATACTTTGTGCTGCTGATAAATACGCTCCATCAGTTTGTCCTCTCCTGATATACTCTGTGCTGCTGGGGAACCCAGCTCCATTAGTCTGTCCTCTCCTGACATACTCTGTGCTCCTGGTGGATCCCTCCATTAGTGTATCCTCTCCTGACATACTCTGTGCTGCTGTGGGATCCTGCTGGCCACACATTACTTTTCTGCACAGTGTCTCTTTTCTCTTACAGTGTGGACAGGGTGACGCGGGTCACTGGGGGACGCCGTCGATGCTCTGCAGGGTGTCATGGGTGAGATGAGGGGGGAGATGCTGTCCGTGTGTACAACAGGCAACCAGGCACCTCCAGCGTCTTCTCCCTGGTTGGTCCTAGGCTGGTGATGACCCCGAGCCGCGCTCTGCCCAACACCGCAGCGATCGTGAGCTTCATCATCACACAGCGGGTGACTGTCAGGAGAGAAGACAGAACATCAGGGAGAACCACAAGGAGGAGACGAGTGCGGGGGCCAGACCCAGACTCTGCCCGGGGAGAGAGGGGCCCTGACTCTGCCCGGGGAGAGGAGAGGGGGGGGGCCCTGACTCTGCCCGGGGAGAGGGGGGGGGAAGGCCCTGACTCTGCCCGGGGAGAGGGGGGGGGAAGGCCCTGACTCTGCCCGGGGAGAGGGGGGGGGAAGGCCCTGACTCTGCCCGGGAGAGGGGGGGGAAGGCCCTGACTCTGCCCGGGGAGAGGGGGGGGGGAAGGCCCTGACTCTGCCCGGGGAGAGGGGGGGGGAAGGCCCTGACTCTGCCCGGGGAGAGGGGGGGGAAGGCCCTGACTCTGCCCGGGAGAGGGGGGGGGGAAGGCCCTGACTCTGCCCGGGGAGAGGGGGGGGGAAGGCCCTGACTCTGCCCGGGGAGAGGGGGGGGGAAGGCCCTGACTCTGCCCGGGGAGAGGGGGGGGGAAGGCCCTGACTCTGCCCGGGGAGAGGGGGGGGGGAAGGCCCTGACTCTGCCCGGGGAGAGGGGGGGGGAAGGCCCTGACTCTGCCCGGGGAGAGGGGGGGGGAAGGCCCTGACTCTGCCCGGGGAGAGGGGGGGGGAAGGCCCTGACTCTGCCCGGGGAGAGGGGGGGGGAAGGCCCTGACTCTGCCCGGGGAGAGGGGGGGGGAAGGCCCTGACTCTGCCCGGGGAGAGAGGGGGGGGGGAAGGCCCTGACTCTGCCCGGGGAGAGGGGGGGGGGAAGGCCCTGACTCTGCCCGGGGAGAGGGGGGGGGGAAGGCCCTGACTCTGCCCGGGGAGAGGGGGGGGGGAAGGCCCTGACTCTGCCCGGGGAGAGGGGGGGGGAAGGCCCTGACTCTGCCCGGGGAGAGGGGGGGGGGGGGGGGGCCCTGACTCTGCCCGGGGAGAGGGGGGGGGGGGGGAGGCCCTGACTCTGCCCGGGGAGAGGGGAGGGGGGGGAAGGCCCTGACTCTGCCCGGGGAGAGGGGGGGGGGGAAGGCCCTGACTCTGCCCGGGGAGAGGGGGGGGGGAAGGCCCTGACTCTGCCCGGGGAGAGGGGAGGGGGGGGAGGCCCTGACTCTGCCCGGGGAGAGGGGAGGGGGGGGAAGGCCCTGACTCTGCCCGGGGAGAGGGGAGGGGCTTGGGGGGAAGGCCCTGACTCTGCCCGGGGAGAGGGGAGGGGCTTGGGGGGAAGGCCCTGACTCTGCCCGGGGAGAGGGGAGGGGCTTGGGGGGAAGGCCCTGACTCTGCCCGGGGAGAGGGGAGGGGCTTGGGGGGAAGGCCCTGACTCTGCCCGGGGAGAGGGGAGGGGCTTGGGGGGAAGGCCCTGACTCTGCCCGGGGAGAGGGGAGGGGCTTGGGGGGAAGGCCCTGACTCTGCCCGGGGAGAGGGGAGGGGCTTGGGGGGAAGGCCCTGACTCTGCCCGGGGAGAGGAGCCCGGACTCTGCACGGGGAGAGGGGGGGAGAGAGGGGGTCCTGACTCTGCCCGGGATGGGGGGGGTGAGGCCCTGACTCTGCCTGGAGAGAAAGGGGGGCTGACTCTGCCCGGGGAGAGGGGGGGGGTCTGGGGATCTGAGGCCTTGTGCTCCTCCTGCTGGAGCTTGTGTTACCTGTGGCTCCTGTGCACACTGGGAGGTTCTGATGCGATATTTACTCCCTGGATCCTTCCAGAGAAGTCTCACAGCTGTGACGTCTATAAGAAACCATAAGGGGTTAATACAGCAGCCTGCCGAGTACATGAAGGGTTAACGAGACCAGAGATGAACTACTACGGTGTGCAGGAATGGAGAGAGACGCGTCCTCCCTACGTCAGTCCAGTTGTCCAATCAACGCTCGTGACGTCATCAGGCATCGCCGCCCTTATCCAGTCATGTGACTTGTGTTCACGGACTTCTGTAACTATGGAAACAGGCAGACGCTTCCGTTGAGAGTGAAGCATCTCGGGACTTGTAGTCCAGTCTCGCGCTATCTTCTACGTGAGGGAAGTAAGAAGTGAATCAGCAGAACTACAACTCCCGACACGACCTGCGGCTCCGCAGCTCAGCCGCCAGGTGAGCACAGAGCCGGACCGGAGGATGCTGGAGGGGGCCGGGGCCGCCATGAGAGCCGGGAAACACAGGCCTGAGCTGTACCGCTGGAGGAGGCAGAACCCGGGCCCAGAGCCAAGGTCAGAGCCGGAGAATGATGGTCACTGCTATCATAGGAAATGTACCCTCAGCTTAGATACATCAGGACAGGCTGAGATACACAAGTCAGGCAGTATCACACAGGATGGGATTAGATACACAGCTCAGCAGACAGTATCACACAGGATAGGATTAGATACACAGCTCAGCAGACAGTATCACACAGGATAGGATTAGATACACAGTTCAGCAGACAGTATCACACAGGATAGGATTAGATACACAGCTCAGCAGACAGTATCACACAGGATAGGATTAGATACACAGCTCAGCAGACAGTATCACACAGGAGAGGATTAGATACACAGCTCAGCAGACAGTATCACACAGGAGAGGATTAGATACACAGTTCAGCAGACAGTATCACACAGGATAGGATTAGATACACAGCTCAGCACACAGTATCACACAGGATAGGATTAGATACACAGCTCAGCACACAGTATCACACAGGATAGGATTAGATACACAGCTCAGCAGACAGTAGCACACAGGATAGGATTAGATACACAGCTCAGCAGACAGTACTATACAGGATAGGATTAGATACACAGCTCAGCAGACAGTATCACACAGGACAGGATTAGATACACGGCTCAGCAGACAGTATCACACAGGAGAGGATTAGATACACAGCTCAGCAGACAGTATCACACAGGAGAGGATTAGATACACAGTTCAGCAGACAGTATCACACTGGATAGGATTAAATACACAGCTCAGCAGACAGTATCACACAGGAGAGGATTAGATACACAGCTCAGCAGACAGTATCACAAAGGCTAGGATTAGATACACAGCTCAGCAGACAGTATCACACAGGAGAGGATTAGATACAGCTCAGCAGACAGTATCACACAGGAGAGGATTAGATACACAGCTCAGCAGACAGTATCACACAGGAGAGGATTAGATACACAGCTCAGCAGACAGTATCACACAGGAGATGATTAGATACACAGCTCAGCACACAGTATCACACAGGATAGGATTAGATACAGCTCAGCAGACAGTATCACACAGGACAGGATTAGATACACAGCTCAGCAGACAGTATCACACAGGATAGGATTAGATACACAGCTCAGCAGACAGTATCACACAGGATAGGATTAGATACACACCTCAGCAGACAGTAGCACACAGGATAGGATTAGATACACAGCTCAGCAGACAGTACTATACAGGATAGGATTAGATACACAGTTCAGCAGACAGTATCACACAGGATAGGATTAGATACAGCTCAGCAGACAGTATCACACAGGACAGGATTAGATACACAGCTCAGCAGACAGTATCACACAGGATAGGATTAGATACACAGCTCAGCAGACAGTATCACACAGGATAGGATTAGATACACACCTCAGCAGACAGTAGCACACAGGATAGGATTAGATACACAGCTCAGCAGACAGTACTATACAGGATAGGATTAGATACACAGTTCAGCAGACAGTATCACACAGGACAGGATTAGATACACAGCTCAGGAGACAGTATCACACAGGATAGGATTAGATACACAGCTCAGCAGACAGTATCACACAGGACAGGATTAGATACACAGCTCAGCAGACAGTATCACACAGGACAGGATTAGATACACAGCTCAGGAGACCGTATCACACAGGATAGGATTAGATACACAGCTCAGCAGACAGTATCACACAGGACATGATTAGATACACAGCTCAGCAGACAGTATCACACAGGATAGGATTAGATACACAGGTCAGCAGACAGTATCACACAGGACAGGATTAGATACACAGCTCAGCAGACAGTATCACACAGGACAGGATTAGATACACGGCTCAGCAGACAGTATCACACAGGAGAGGATTAGATACACAGCTCAGCAGACAGTATCACACAGGATATGATTAGATACACGGCTCAGCAGACAGTATTACACAGGAGAGGATTAGATACACAGCTCAGCAGACAGTATCACACAGGATAGGATTAGATACACAGCTCAGCAGACAGTATCACACAGGAGAGGATTAGATACACAGCTCAGCAGACAGTATCACACAGGGTAGGATTAGATACACAGCTCAGCAGACAGTATCACACAGGAGAGGATTAGATACACAGCTCAGCAGACAGTATCACACAGGAGAGGATTAGATGCACAGCTCAGCAGACAGTATCACACAGGAGAGGATTAGTTACACAGCTCAGCAGACAGTATCACACAGGAGAGGATTATATACACTGCTCAGCAGACAGTATCACACAGGAGAGGATTACATACACTGCTCAGCAGACAGTATCACACAGGAGAGGATTAGATACACAGCTCAGCAGTCAGTATCACACAGTAGAGGATTGGATACACAGCTCAGCAGACAGTATCACACAGGAGAGGATTAGATACACAGCTCAGCAGACAGTATTACACAGGATAAGATTAGATACACAGCTCAGCAGACAGTATCACACAGGAGAGGAGTAGATACACAGCTCAGCAGACAGTATCACACAGGATAAGATTAGATACACAGCTCAGCAGACAGTATCACACAGGATAGGATTAGATACACAGCTCAGCAGACAGTATCACACAGGAGAGGATTAGATACACAGATCAGCAGACAGTATCACACAGGATAAGATTAGATACACAGCTCAGCAGACAGCATCACACAGGAGAGGATTAGATACACAGCTCAGCAGACAGTATCACACAGGAGAGGATTAGATACACAGATCAGCAGACAGTATCACACAGGATAAGATTAGATAAACAGCTCAGCAGACAGTATCACACAGGAGAGGATTAGATACACAGCTCAGCAGACAGTGTCACACAGGAGAGGATCAGATACACAGCTCAGCAGACAGTATCGCACAGGGTAGGATTAGATACACAGGTCAGCAGATAGTATCACACAGGGTAGGATTAGATACACAGCTCAGCAGACAGTATCACACATGATAGGATTAGATACACAGCTCAGCAGACAGTATCACACAGGAGAGGATTAGATACACTTGCTCACATGATATAATCTCATTGTCTTTCTACAGGCGGCTTTTGACCATGACAATGTGGAGCACTGGATTATGGTACGGACTGTGCAGGCTCAGATACAGCAGTGGCTTGGATACATCTTTCCTATATACTCTCGGCTCCCCTGTGTATTTACTGTGTACGGTGCCGGCTCCCCTGTGTATTTACTGTGTACCGTGCCGGCTCCCCTGTGTATTTACTGTGTACGGTGCCGGCTCCCCTGTGTATTTACTGTGTACAGTGCCGGCTCTCCTGTGTATATACTCTGTACAGTGCCGGCTCTCGTGTATATACTGTGTACAGTGCCGACTCCCCTGTGTATATACATGGACGATGACAAGCAGTGACCAGCAGCAGCTTTGTCGGGGTGTCTCCAGGTGGCAGCAGCGTGTTGGGGCTCTCCAAGCGGCAGCAGCTTGTCGGGGGCTCTCCAGGCGGCAGCAGCTTGTTGGGGGTCTCCAGGCGGCAGCAGCTTGTTGGGGAAGGGGGGTCTCCAGGCAGCAGCATATAACAATGGATGATGGGAATGTAGTTTGCGACGTTCATATTTAACCCTACAGCCCAGGATCTGCTGAGCGACTGGTTGAACAATAAGCTGAAGATTGAGCTCATGCAGAATGATGACGATCACGATACGGAGGCCAACAATGTGGAGCCGGAGAGACCTTCCCCTTCAGAGTTCATCAAGTACAGGAGATTTGACAGTAAGGTGTTGAGTGTAGTGATGTATATTGGGGACTGTAATGGGGTCTCACCTAACCCCTCGACTCACGGCACATAATAACCTTCAACAACCCACCGGCCGTCACCAAAGTCCTTCCATATTTTGGTCAGCCTCATAATGTGATGGCATTTGTATATTGGGGACTAAAATGGGGTCTGACCTCACCCCCTTTATCAATATCTTCTAATTATACAGATTTTTTTAAGGGGGGCTCTACAGGGGAGTGACACAACATCACCCAGACTCCATCCCCAGCTTAGTGCCGCAGCCTCCTGCCATAGTGCCGCAATGTGGAGCAATGTGGTATATTAGGGACCGTGATGGGGTCTGACCTCACATCTTCATTAATATCTTAGAGAATTAGTGGTTTTTGAGGGCCTTTATAGAGGAGTGACATGGCCCCACACAGAAAGTAGGAGTAAAATATAACTTTAATTTAATCATTATTTAAAACAAGTAGAAAAAAATGATTAAAATTGACACAACTTAAAGGAAGAAGCAGGGCGAAACGTGCGTTGGGGTGAACGGATGCCTGAGGCATTAGTAACATTACTCTGTTAAGGTATAGTTAACGCTAACAATACTGTTCGTACTTTAAATACTATATACATGTATATCAATATTACATTAGATGATGTGTATATGAAATATAAATATCAATTATTGTATGGCATTTTTTCATTACTATACAAACCAGCTTTATTACTAAGTAATGCATCAGGTGCCCCTCCACCCCGATGCACGTTTCGCCCTGCTTCTTCTAAGTAGTGCCAATTTTAATAAAAAAAATTTTCCTTGGTTTAAATAAATATTTAATAAAACGTAAAGTTTATTTCTACTTTCTCTCTCCTGATCTTTGTTCTCAGATTATCATCTCATATTAAGGTTGAATGTAAATTAACTCAGCTCTGTGAAAAGTTTCAGCTCACCATATATAATCGGTATAGGAGGTGGTTTCCAGAGCGGTGCATGGATATAAGGAAAGCTCTGCTCAGAGATAATGACAAGGGCAACAAGGAAGAAAAATCCAAAAATAACATCCTTTAAATTTTCTTGGAAAAAGTTAAAAGTCCATTTTATTTAGGCATCATAAAAAGCAGAAATGTCAGACATGAGTCAACCATTACATGTTTCAAACAATATCCATGTTATATGAAACATGTAGTGGTTGACTCATGTCTCCTCGCATTCCTGCATTTTAATATGCCTATATAAAATGGACTTTTAACTTTTTCCAAGAAAATTTAAAGGATGTTGTTTCTGGTTTTTTTTTTTCCTTGTTTAGCTCAGACCTGTAGGAGAATATCCTTGAAATTATTTGAAAATCTACAGTGTGAAGTAATGCAGTATATTAGGGACCGTGATTGGGTTTGACTTCATCCCTTAATTAATATCTTCCGCATATACAGTGTTTTTTTGTGGGGGAAGGGTCGTTACAGAAGACGCAGAATCCGAAGCTTAGTGCCACCGCCTGCTGCCATAGTCTTCCCTACATAATGGGAACAATGCAGTATATTAGGGACTGTGATGGGGTCTGACCTCACCCCTTCGTTAGTAGCTTCTACATATAGTGTTTTTTTTGGGGGAATGCAGAAACCACGGCTTACTACCACCGCTGCTGCCATTTTCTTTCCCTACACAGTGTGAAGCATTGCAGTATATTAGGGACCGTGATGGGGTTTGACTTCTCCCCTTTAATCTGTCCTATATACAGTGTCCTCCTGTCTCGCCCTGGTCAGGGGCGGCACGTACCACTGCGTCCTCCTCCCAGCACTGCCACCATTGTTTCCTAGTCAGAGATCTCTTGATCACACAATTCACTTCTTGCGTTTTTCAGATCTCTACAATTATCTGGAGAAAGAAACCGAGAGCACGAACACTCAGGATTTCCTGCAGATGCTTCTACAGAAGGAAGTGGTGGATTCTGGGATATTGGAAAATCTCCGGAGCGAAAGAACCAACGTCCCGAAACACAGAGACCCTAGAGTCACCATGGAAGTGAGACACCAACAGGTGGGGTGAAGAATCGATTGCAGATCTCAAAAATGCTTTACACTGCAGCACTGCTCGGTCCTGTAACCCATGCTTTACACTGCAGCACTGCTCGGTCCTGTAACCCATGCCTTACACTGCAGCACTGCTCGGTCCTGTAACCCATGCTTTACTCTGCAGCACTGCTCGGTCCTGTAACCCATGCCTTACACTGCAGCACTGCTCGGTTCAGTAACCCATGCTTTACACTGCAGCACTGCTCGGTTCAGTAACCCATGCTTTACACTGCAGCACTGCTCGGTTCAGTAACCCATGCTTTACACTGCAGCACTGCTCGGTTCAGTAACCCATGCTTTACACTGCAGCACTGCTCGGTTCAGTAACCCATGCTTTACACTGCAGCACTGCTCGGTTCAGTAACCCATGCTTTACACTGCAGCACTGCTCGGTTCAGTAACCCATGCTTTACACTGCAGCACTGCTCGGTTCAGTAACCCATGCTTTACACTGCAGCACTGCTCGGTTCAGTAACCCATGCTTTACACTGCTGCACTACTCAGTCCTGTAACCCATGCTTTACACTGCAGCATTGGTCGGTTCAGTAACCCATGCTTTACATTGCAGCACTGCTCGGTCCTGTAATCCATGCTTTACACTGCAGCACTGCTCGGTTCAGTAACCCATGCTTTAAACTGCAGCACTGCTCGGTCCTGTAATCCATGCTTTACACTGCAGCACTGCTCAGTTCAGTAATCCATGCTTTACACTGCAGCACTGCTCGGTTCTGTAACCTATGCTTTACACTGCAGCATTGGTCGGTTCAGTAACCTATGCTTTACATTGCAGCACTGCTCGGTCCTGTAATCCATGCTTTACACTGCAGCACTGCTCGGTTCAGTAACCCATGCTTTACACTGCAGCACTTCTCGGTCCTGTAATCCATGCTTTACACTGCAGCACTGCTCAGTTCAGTAACCCATGCTTTACACTGCAGCACTACTCAGTCCTGTAACCCATGCTTTACACTGTAGCACTGATCGGTCCTGTAATCCATGCTTTACACTGCAGCACTGCTCGGCTCAGTAATCCATGCTTTACACTGCAGCACTGCTCAGTCCTGTAACCCATGCTTTACACTGCAGCACTGCTCGGTCCTGTAACCCATGCTTTACACTGCAGCACTACTCAGTCCTGTAACCATGCTTTACACTGTAGCACTGATCGGTCCTGTAATCCATGCTTTACACTGCAGCACTGCTCGGTCCTGTAACCCATGCTTTACACTGCAGCACTACTCAGTCCTGTAACCCATGCTTTACACTGCAGCACTTCTAGATCCCGTAACCCATGCTTTACACTGCAGCACTGCTTTGTCCTGTAATCCATGCTTTACACTGCAGCTTTGCTTTAATATTTGTGAATCTCTTGTAGATACCTTGTCTGTTGGGAGCGTAAGGTAATATTCACCTCCTGTTAGTGTATGAGCTCTAGCGCTCTCCCTCCTCGATGCTTTACACTGCAGCACTGATCAGGATATTTCAGATTGTAGAGATTCAGTCCAGTTTGGATCACAAATTGTTTATTGGATAATTAGAAGTATACACAGGATTATTACAAGGCGTCATGTGACTTGTGCAGGTGAAGGAGAACCGAGCGCGGCGGCAGAAGGAGTCGGAGCGGCGGAGGCAGGAGCTGGCGCTGAAGAGTTCGGCTCTATCTGAGGCCCAGATTCTGGTACAGGAGGAGAACAAGCAGAAAGCAATGAAGGCCAAGAAGGAAGAGGAGGCCATCCAGAGGGAGGTGGAGAAACTGCGCAAAGAGATGAGCGAGCGCCGGAGAGTGATGGAGGAGGCCAGGCGAGCGTAAGCGGGATGGACGCCATGACACTACGGACAGCCGCCACGGCTCACTCAGCACATTCCCAGAGTCTCTGCATGCCTATGGTTGTCATTCAGGGATCTGGGAAAGTTGGGTGACTGCTCTGGAGGCCATATTACCTAATGAGATCAATTCTCTTCTCTTCAACGGAGGTTTCTTGTCTTTGTAGAGAGATGAAGCGACAGGAGCTGCAGAAGAAGCAGAAGCCGGCGCCAACACAGCCAGCACCCGAGGATCCAGAGAGGAGGAGGCTGGAGAAACGGGCCAAGATCCAGGAGCTGCTGAACCAGATCTACACCGAGAACCACAGGGTGAGGACAGGCTACTGCT
>JARQOC010004174.1:0-11560 GCA_033576535.1 Allobates femoralis
GAACTGTGGCGCAGGCTCCATGCAGCGCCGGTTGCCGCTGCATGGGGCAAGATAGTAAAAGTGGTGAAAATAAAAGATAGAAAAAGAGGTGAAAATAAAAGTCAGCATCAGGAATATAGCCTCTGATGTGAAAAGGTAGATTTGCCAAAGGATATCTTAGCTGATCAATCGCAGATCCCGATCCGGCGCTTGCTTCCCGACGTCCCGCACGAAGGATGGATATCTCGGCTGAAATGTAGTCCAACAGATGGTCCAGCGGTAGCTTCTCGTTCTCTCAGAAAGACCCTCACGAAGGATGGATTTCTTGGCAGAAATATAATCCAACAGATAGTCCAGCGGTAGGTTCTCGTTCTCCCACAAAGAGGATTCAAAGAGGTTGAAGATTCAAAATTCGCGCTATAAATAAGCGGCCTTATCTCATTGGTGGGCGGCAACCTCAGAAAGATGGCGCCATGAATGTGATTGGTCGCTGTGTATTTTCAAAAATCGCGGCTTGATTGTGATTGGAGGACGCCTTCCGATACATAGAGAAATGAAGATATATTATGGCCGGGCCCCTGGTTCTATTTTCGGCCAGGCGACTCGGCTCTGAGGCGTCGTTCGACGGGGCCGGAAACTCGCAATCAGCGCTTCGCGGCAATAGCTAGCGTATCACCAACGACTTGCAATGATTGCGAGTTGTTGGTAAGGCGCTAGCAATGTCCGCGAACCGCTGATTGCGAGTTTCCGGCCACGTCAAACGACGCCTCAGAGCCGAGTCGCCTGGCCGAAAATAGAACCAGGGGCCCGGCCATAAAATCGCCGACACACCGCTAATGTATCTCTATGGCATTTTTAAACATGGCGCCGCCATTGTGATTGGACGGCGCCTTCCCATAGAGATACATTGAGAAATGAGGCGCTATTGTGATTGGTCGGCGTCAGCACACAGCGACCAATCAGAACAGCTCCTCGCTTCCCATAGACATAGATTAGCGGTGTGTCCGGTGTATCTATTTATAGAGATAGATAGAGATAGAATGGAGGATTTTTCGTCCATTGTATCGCAATGAGAAGTGAAGAGGACGTCGGAGCCGGAAGATGGCGGAAAGAAGACAGAAGACCCCCGGGGCCGGAGTAAGAGCCGGAGATGGCGGAAAGAAGAGAGAAGACCCGCGGGGCCGGACGAAGAAGACGCCTGGCAGGACGGAGGAGTTGTGGATCGGACGGACGATCAGATGAATAAGAAGACATGTAAGTGATCGACGGCGTCGTTAGAGAAGGGTGCGGCGGGGCTTAGGGGTAGGGGGTTAGGTGCGGCGGGGCTTAAGGGGTAGGGGCTTAGGTGCGGTGGGGCTTAAGGGGTAGGGGCTTATGTGCGGCGGAGTTAAGGGGTAGGGGCTTAGGTGCGGCGGGGCTTAGGGGGTAGGGGCTTAGGGGGTAGGGGCTTAGGTGCGGCGGGGCTTAGGGGGTAGGGGCTTAGTGCGGCGGGGCTTAGGTAGTAGGGGCTTAGGGGGTAGGGGCTTAGGTGCGGCGGACTTAGGGGGTAGGGGCTTAGGTACGACGGGGCTTAGGGGGTAGGGGCTTAGGTGCGGAGGGGCTTAGGGGGTAGGGGTGCGGCGGACTTAGGGGTAGGGGCTTAGGGGTAGGGGCTTAGGTACGGCGGGGCTTAGGGGGTAGGGGCTTAGGTGCGGAGGGGCTTAGGGGGTAGGGGCTTAGGTGCGACAGGGCTTAGGGGGTAGGGGCTTAGGTGGTAGGGGCTTAGGGGGTAGGGGCTTAGGTGGTAGTGGCTTAGGGGGTAGGCGGCGCACTGAGGGGGTGGCTTACAGCATGGGGCTGTAGTGTACAGCGCTATGGTATACTACAGTCCCATGACCATACGCCTGTCAGGCCTGAAGCGCCAGCGGTCATTGCGAGTCGTTGGTGCTTAGGGTTAGGGGCGGAGAGGCGTATGGGCATGGGACTGTAGTATACCATAGCGGTGTATTGCGAGTCCCTGCTGTGGCTTTGTTAGCGGTGCGTGTTAACTCGCAATGGGCGCTTTGCGGGCATTGTTTCGCCCTATGCTGTGGCTGTGTTGGCTTGCGAGTCCCTGCTGTGGCTTTGTTAGCGGTGCGTGGCAACGACTCGCAATGCCCGCTTTGCGGGCATTGCTTCGCGAGTCGCCGTGGCCGCTATGCGGCCACGGACAGAGTCCGGGAGAAGCACCCAGGACTCGCTAACAAAGCCACCGGAAGTCACGCCGCTCCGACGGAAGTCGCTACGGCAATTATATAATAGATATGAAAATAATTATAAAATCCAGAGACAGCACCCTATAAACTAGGAAACTAGGACTCCTGGATGAAGGCGTAAGCCGAAACGTGCATGTAGAGTGCAGCAGAGTCTGTAGATACACCAGGTAATCACCCTTTAGATTGATTTTCACTGTTTGATCTTAGTTTATTGTCACTTTTTCTGTGGTCTCCTATGTGAGAGATAGGCGACTAATAGAAATTTATTGGTTATTTCACTATTACCTTTTCTTTGATCTCCTATGTGAGAGATAGGTGACTAATGGAAACTTACTGAATTTTTGACACTTTTTTATGAGTTGTGATTTCTTTGGTTTATTATATTACACAAGAAGATCACGGGTTTTCCTAGTTTATAGGGTGCTGTCTATGGATTTTATAATTATTTTCATATTTAATATATAATTGTATGTAACACTACTTTGTGTACTTTGTCTGTAAAAACCTTATCTATATGTAATCTTTTTTTTTTTTTTTTGTAAATCAATTTTTATTGAGTTTTGAGTTTTAAACATAGGCAAATAAACAATCAGGCAGGGTGCATTCCCCATTTCAAAAGTATAGATAACATTGCATAACATCAACAAATGGATAGAGTTGTCAGATAGCAAGTAGACACAGGAAATAGTTAAAATACTCTATCGTAAGAAGCAGGATGTCGTTGAGACATCACTAACTGTGAATATATAGGGCAATATATATAATCTCTGAGGAATTCCGTTAATATCAATAAAAAGAACTCCGAATACCATCAAGTCAACTGTCAAACCATTCAACAATATTGGGTATAGGGAAAATCAGATAGGATAGGAAGAGGAAAGATAAGAGTTAGAAAAGGAAAGAAAGAAAAGAAAGAAAACGACAGGGCAGATTAGAATATTACTAGCTCTTCAGGATATCTAAATTTCAAGACAATTTGGACATCACTAGACAAGGGCTGGCTAACCAGGAGCTCTCCGGGGCAGACCAGTGTCTCCAGAGTAGGCAGCAGTCATTCCTGGGACATCCAGGACTCAAGGTCCGAAGTCTCTCTGTACATCAGCCAAGAGGCCCATGTGTCGTGGTGACGGTCTATTCCCCCCGTGTCTGGTAGGTTGAGATTTACAAGCTCCTCCATACGGCATATATGATTTATCTCATTTACCACCTCCTGTCTCGTCGGACACCCCACCATTCTCCAATGCTTAGCTATGAGATGTCTCGCCGCCGTCAGGAAGTGGCGGAGCATCGATTTTTTAAATTTAGTGATAGACATAGGGGCAAGATTCAATAATACCAGTTCCGGAGTAGGGGAGATATTGATGGATGTGACCCGTTTGTATAGATCAAATATCACCTTCCAGAATGATCCGACAGCCGGACATCCCCACCAAATGTGAAGATAGGAGCCCCTCACACCACATCCCCTCCAGCAAGTCTCTGGGGTCTCAGGGTGGAAAGTGTGAATGTCCGCAGGGCACCTGTACCATCTCCCCACCACCTTATAGTTACGTTCTTGAGCTGTGGCCGATATGGAGGCTTTGTTGGTGCACATAAAAATCCTCTCCCACTCCAGAGGGGAAAACTTTCTCTCAAGATCGGACTCCCACCGTCGAGCAAACACAGGAAAGGTGTCCACCTCCCCCAAATCCGCATCTGCGAATTCTCTATATAGAGAGGATATTGCGTGGTCTAGGGCTCCCCCCTCGTGCATCTCCGCTCAAAGGCCGACAGCGGTCGAAACAGCACCTCTCTCGGGATAGAACTGATGTAGCTTCTAAGCCTAGCGTGCATCAGCCATGAGTCCGGGGTGGGCTCCCCCCCCCCGGAAACAAGTCAGATATGGACCTCAAACCCTCCCGAGTGATGTAGTTTTGCAGGATAGGGTAATCCCTCTTATCAATACCCAGGAAGTGGGATCTTCCCGGCTCCACGGGGAACTGCATATTTCCGTATATGGGAGTTAAGGGTCCGGGGCATGACGTGAGGCCAAGTTTGATTCCCCTATGACGTATGAAGAGTCTAAGGTGTGAAGAGACAAATGGAAGATCCGCTTGCCCCGGAGATCCAGACGACCAAACCACCGCCCTAGGGGAATAGCTGTGAGCATACCCTCAGCTTCCACCCATCTCTTCCTGTCTTTCTCTACAAATAGGTCAAGGATACAGCGTCCCATGTTGGCCGAGTGGTACATCTGGATGTCCGGTAGCCCCAGACCCCCTCTAGATATTGGTCTGTACAAAGTGCGGATCGCCACCCTCGGGGGCCTATGAGACCAGATAAATTTTATAAATAGAGTCTTCAACCGAGAGAAAAAAGAGGCCGGCAGCATAATAGGTATGGTTTGGAAATAATATAACAATCGGGGTAGAAGGTCCATGCCCAGTACATGTATTCTACCCAACCAGGAAATGGTGAGCCTATTCCATGCAATCAGTTCTTTCTCTACCCTGAGGAGTAGGGGTTGGAAATTAGCTTTATATAGGTCTGCCGTGTCTCCCGTCAGCTGAACACCCAAATATCGCATGGAATCAAGTCTCCACTTGAAAGGGAAGCTATCCTTTAGCATTTGAACCACCAGCCGCGGCATCGAAACATTCAGCAACTCAGATTTAGACATATTCATTTTTAGATTGCTAAGGTGTCCATACATCTGGAGCTCTGTGAGAATGTTAGGGATGCTTATCAAGGGGTTGGTAATGTAGAGGAGGAGGTCATCGGCAAAAAGAGATAGTTTATGGTGTCCTCCTGAACCCTCCAATCCCTGAATAGCCGAGTTGCCACGGATCGACGCGGCCAGAGATTCCATGCAAAGAATGTATATGAAGGGAGACAGAGGGCATCCCTGGCGTGTGCCATTGCGTATTGTGAATTGCTCCGAGAGGGAACCGTTAACCCGTACACGAGCAGTGGGGCATGTGTACAGAGCCTCAATACCATGAATGGTTGATTCTTGCAGGCCCAAATGGCGCAATGTCTCTGTCATGAACACCCAGTGCACCCTGTCGAACGCTTTTTTCGGCGTCTAAAGACAGGATGCACATGGGTAGTCCCTTACGCTTGGCCCCGTCTATCAGAGCAATCGTCCTAATCGTATTGTCCCTGGCCTCACGACCAGGTACAAACCCCACTTGATCGGTGTTTATGATGTCAGGGAGAAAGACTTTGAGTCTATTTGCTATCATTTTTGCATAAATTTTCACATCTATATTTATTAGGGAAATGGGACGATAGCTTCCATATATAGACGGATCTTTGCCCTGCTTTGGTAAAACTACGACATGCGCCATCAGGGCCTGAGGTGGGAAAGCTCCCCCCCCCCCCCCGACACCGCGTTGCAGACATCTAGGAATCTAGGGGATAACGTGGACTGGAATGTTTTAAAAAATTTGGCAGAAAAGCCGTCAGGGCCCGGGCTCTTGCCCAGTTTAAGAGACTGCCAGCACTCTGTAATCTCCTCGGTCGAAAAGTCTCCGGCTATGCTATCTACTGCCTCTGGTGGTAATGTGGGGAGGCCACAGTTCTTCAAGTAAGCCTTAACCTTTTCTTTCAGTTGGGGAATTGGCATATCTTCATAGTGACCTTTGATGTTGTACAGGGAGGAGTAATATTGGCGGAATCCCGCTAAGATTTCACTGGTTTTGTATACTTTGCGACCTCCCTCCTCCTGCATATGAAGGATTGTGGTTCGAGGGCCTCTCTTATGTAGAGCTCTCGCCAGCAACTTGCCTCTCTTGTTACCCAGATAATAGAAACGGGAATGGATTTTGGCCTGAAGACTTCTATCGCTCTCATCTAATATTGCCAAGAGTTTATGCCTAGTTGTGGATAACCGGGAGTATGTCGCTGGTAAAGAGTCCGCTTTATGCATACTCTCTAGTTTGGAGATCTCTGATAGTAGAGAAGTGATGTTAGCGGCCTTGACCTTTTTAAGGCGAGCGCCATGAGAGATAAACAGACCACGCAACACACTCTTCAGAGCCTCCCACTTGATGGGCAGGGGGGTGGGGTCAGACTCGTGGTCTCTGTAAAAGTCATGTATGGTCCTCTCCACGTCAGCCCCGCAATCAGGGTCTTTTAATAGGTTATCATTCAGGCGCCAGGTGAATTCCCCGCGAGCTCCCGAGCAGAGACGGACGGAGAGAAACACCGGGGCGTGATCCGAATAAATAATATTTCCTATGTCTGCAGACAGATGGGAGTCGAGAAGGGAGTGAGAGATATAAATCCTATCTATTCTGGAGTAGGAGAGGTGCACCGGGGAATAGTACGTATAATCTCGAACATCTGGATGTAAAGTACGCCAGGCGTCTACTAGGGACAGCCCCTCCCACAGCTTCCTAAGGTGGCTAAGAGATGGCCCAGGTCTGCTGGACTTACCCGTGGAGACATCTAAGGCCGGATCAGCCGGGAAGTTGAAGTCTCCCCCCATCACAATTGGATTGTCCTCTGCAAAGTCCTCGAGTTTTTTCCTGATATAGGAGCCATAGTTCTCGGTTTTCCTGTTGGGAAAATATACATTAGCAAGAATTATTGTTCTGGAGGCTATGGATATCCGAATAAACAGGAAGCGTCCCCGAGGATCCACCATCTGATTCAATATTGTTGGGGAAAAAGACTTATGAAAACCTATAGAAACCCCCTTAGATTTGGAATCAGGGTTAGAGCAGTGAACCCATATCGGATACAGTGGGCTTTCACATTTAGGCACATTATCTGACCTAAAATGAGTTTCCTGTAGCATCAATACATGGGTACGTTTCTTATGAGCAGTATAGAGGATTTGTCTCCTTTTATTGGGGATGTTAAGGTCCTTGACATTAAATGAACATATATTTATATCATCCATAGTTGAGCATAAACCATGAGAGCCTGATGTTACGAATGGAGCCCCGTCTAGTGTAGGAAGAGGTAGAATAGAAGAGCGTAGCTAGAAAAAGAAGAGAAAAAAAGGAAGGTAGGTACATTTTAGAGGTTTGAACAAGCAAGTACACACAGTACAAAATAAGTCTGTAGTGCAACTAAGGGTAGAATTAACTATCCTGCACTCCCGGGGGTAGGGTGAAAGCCGAAGCGAAGGGCAGGTCCGCTCCCAAATGTATCCCCAATGTTATTAAGAGTCTATATTTGAAAATCTCTGCCGCCTGCAAAGAAAAGAGGGCAGTCTACGTATCATAAACGCAACCTGAGTAATCACAGACTCTAAGTTAGGCATTAATATGGGGTGGAGAACGGAGAAAGTGGGAAAACGAGGAAAAAAGCAGGGAGAGATCATCCGAGGTGAATGCGGACCACTCCCTCGCATGACAAGAGCATCCAAAACAAAAGAAAAGCAAACCAGGTGTCTTCATGTAGCCGAGTCCAGGGACCTGCGGTCACGTCTCCTCTCTTGCCATCTTGTCGGAGGAGGGGGCAGGTGATGAATCACGGGCCAGTCCGGGAGAGCCATCTGGGGGAGATCAAACGTAGCAAGGAAGGTCGGCAGATCTCCAATCCTCCGGAAGGTGGCAGACTTCCCATCCTTGTGAGCAGTTAGTTGAAAGGGGAAACCCCATCTGTAAGGAATGCTGTTATTTTGGAGAGCAGTTAGTAGGGGACGTAATCCTCTTCTCTGTATCAGCGTGCGTCTCGATAGATCAGGAAATAAGGATATTTCAGTGTCCATAAACATAATATTGCCCTTCTGTCTGGATCCTTGCATAATTGCTTCCTTTACTGTATAATAATGGATTCTGCATATGACATCACGTGCTCTGGAGTCTCCTGTCGGTTTAGGGGCCAGGGCTCTATGCACCCTGTCCATAGTGATGACCGAGTCCAGTGGGTCTCCCAGGATGGTATTGAAGAGATCCTGGACCTTCTGTCTCAGGTCCACTGCAGACACACTCTCAGGCAAGCCCCTGATCCGAATATTATTTCTTCGGTTTCTGTTTTCGATGTCTTCCTGACTATACATGATATCCTCCAGCATAGAGGAGTGTAGCTGTAGCATCTCCCTGTGTGCCTGGAGCTCATCCAGGAGCCCGTTCTGGGTAGACTCCACATCCTCAACTCTGGCTGTAAATTCTGTCTTCAGGCTCTGGAGCTCTCTCCTATAGGAGCCCTCCAGCCTGCTCGCCAGTCTATCTAGGTCTCTCTTGGTGGGCAGCATTTTGAGGACTTTACTTAACTCAGTCGGTGGGAGAGAAGCTAGATCCTCCAGACTCTCCTGGTCCCGATCGTCCTCGCTTGCTCCTTGCAGGGCACTATATCTGTTGCCTCGCTCTCCTCTTTCCCGCGCTCCCGCCCCGTGCTGTTGTGAGGGCGCCGCCATCTTGGGAGGCTCGGGTGTCTGAGGGGCTGATGTAGAAGATCGCAAAAAGCGATCTAGATTGCCGCTGGAGCCGGTCGCTGTGGTTCCGGTGCCTCCCTGCGACTTCTTAGGCTTGCCCATGGGGTTTTAGAACCAGCGGTGAGAAGCTAATGATTGCTGCAAGGGGATATTAGGAGCGGCACCAGTGCACGTCCTATCCTTCCATCAGCAAGCCACGCCCCCTATATGTAATCTTTTTAATTACGTGAATAATAAATTTGTATACTTTTTTGCATAAAATCACCGTGTTTTTCTGATATATTTCTATTTGGTGAGCATTCACTTCCATGAAGTAGATGGATGATGATAAGATTTGAAATCATCCTCTGTAATGCCTAACTTTGGCCCTATTGGTTTGTCAGTAAAAAGGGGATTGAAAAGGGGTAAAAGTGAAATTAAAAAAAAGGTTGTCGTGACGCCACCCGTGGAAGGTGGCCAATAGGGGACCTCTGGGGATGATGGAGTTGCAGCTGTGATGGTTTTGCTCCCCACGGGAGGAGCGGGTCCCCAGGGCTTCCGAAGTTAAGGTGATTTGGGGTGATGGAGAGCCAATGGGGCTGAGCTGGCTGCGGCGCTGTATCAGGGACATTCTCAGGCAGGCTCTTGCTGCCTGCGCGGCATTTCAGTCTACCGCTCCTCAGGCGCAAAATGAACAGTCTGACACAATGCTGAGTTTCAACCTGGTTTACTTGGCTTTTCTCGTCAGGTAGTTCAGGTTACAATACAAGTACAGTGGCGGCCCTGTTAGTCCTTGGCAACCAGGATGGCTTGTCTAGTTCACCCCCTTTTGTGTTCCTTTCTCTTGGGCTTCCTTTCTCAGTGCTGCCTATTCTCCTCCTTCCTGCATGCGCCTCCGCATGCAGAGCCCCGATCTAGCAGCCACGGGCTTTCTTGGGCAACTGGCAGGGTCCCTTGGCCCTAGTACGGCTGCCTTCTCTGCTCTGCATCGGGAGTTGTCACAGCTCTTGGAGATCTCGTGGCCCCCGGTTCTGTGGTTGGAGCATGGAGCCTTCCCGCCGCCTTCAGGGTCGGGCCCCTGGTTCTCGCCCTGTCCTTCTGCTTCACAGCTGATTCAGGTGCGCGGGTGGATCACTCACTGTCCGCGCTCATAGGACTCCCTCCGTCTTTGTGCGGTCTGTAGACTCGGGATAGGCCTCATCGTAGCTCAGGCCTGAAGGTCCGTGCTCTCTGTCTTCTTTGTCCCTTGTCCTCCTCCGACTGACTGACTACTTCCCGTGGCGTTTCCCCTTTGTTCTCTGCCTTTCCCTAACCGCTTCCTGCTCACTTCTCACCCACCCCCTTTCTCCTCCCCCCCCCGCTGTCCCACATTCAGTGTTTGGTGAGTTTTTTTTTACCTCAGTTTTTGTTTTTTTCACATAGGGTGATTTTGCAGCATTTTCTGCATGATTTTTCATTAAGTATTTCTGTTGCGTATTATAATGTAGAAGCACCGGCCTTCAGCTGGGGGTTTCATGGCAACATGGATCCAATGCTTTGTGTTATGTGATTACAAAGGGTTAACACTGTGAGTCTTAGGGCCCTTTCACATCAGCGTTTTTCGTAATTCGCGGCAGATGCGGTGAAAAAACCGCATCTGCCGCGTTTGCCGCATAACCGTTCCACTTGCGGCACGGTTGCGGTTTTTTCCATGCAAAGTATAGGCGTACTTGCGGCAGGTGCGGCAAGTGCGGTATTGCACTTGCGGCAGGTGCGGCCGCGAAAAAAACCGCAGTAAGCCGCGAATTACGAAAAACGCTGATGTGAAAGGGCCCTTATTTCCACAGGTATCTGGCTTTATGTTGTTACCATAGCTACTGGAGTAGCCAATGAGTTGGAGGAGCTTTATGAGGAAGCTTAGTAACAGCTCCTGATTGGTGGAAGCTTTGGACAGGAATAGCCCCTATATAAACACATTTCTGACAGAAAACAAGCATTATTTGCTGTGGCAAGCCAAGAAGATGGATGCCTTATTGTCCCAGTTACTGGCGTGGGTGAGGGAAGAAGGTGGTGAGGAATGGCTGAGGATCTGTTTATCACAGCCTGGACCCACTTCTTCTGCTGTGACTGCTGCTGTGGAGCCTCCTGTGCCTGCTTCTGCCCAAGTGCTGGAAGTAACGGTGCCTGCTGTGGGAAGAGGTGAGCCGAGGGTGAGGTGGCCGAGAGAAGCATATTCACCCCCTCCACCGGCTCTTCGTCGGCGTAAGAGCGTGTCCAGGAGCTCCTCATCTGAAGTTCGCTCCTCCAAGGCCCTTTCTTGGCCTAGCAGCCGGACCTGAGGTGATTCCTGTTCCTTATCCTGTTTTGGAGGGGTGATATCGCGCCCACTGCAGGGGACTGCTATGACTGACAGACTGGTTCCAGTCCGGAGGGATGAGGTGATGGGAGCACGGTCGATGTCGCATTTGCCAGGTCCTCTGATGTCTTCTCAGGAGATTCCGGATGTCACGAGGCCGGGCAGTGCTATTGCTGGCCCCCCAACGGGAGAGCATACTGGTTCCTCCATTCGTGGATCTGAGGCCCCTGATCCATCTAGTGCCTGGCTGCCTCAGGATATTTCCCAGGAGGGATATCGCGGATTCCTGCCCCTCCAGCTGCCCAGCTCTTCCAGGGAAAATCCTATGGACGCTTCAGCTACTGATGGTGAGCATAATCCTATTCCTGTCTTTTCATCTGACTCTGACTCTGCTGCTGTCATGCAGGAGATTGTAAATAGGGTAGTGGCAGAGGTTAGGGGGACTGTTGATGGTCAGACTTTTGTTCCTCCTGCTAGATCTTCAGGGGTGGCTGAATCCCTTTATAGGGAGGCGATTACTTGTGATATCTCGCCTCTAGGGTTTCACTTAAGTCAGACCATCAAGGATAAAATCTGGATTAGAGAATATGTTGACATCTTTTCTCTATTGCCGGGCGGCAAGGATTATGGGTCTAGGTTGGAAAAAAGAGATGCAGAAGCTGA
>JARQOC010004175.1:0-11548 GCA_033576535.1 Allobates femoralis
TCCAATTTTTGAAATTTGGGGGGGGGCAAAGGGGGGGTGGGAAGGCAAACAAAAAAGGAAAAAAAGAACCCCTTAAAATTTTTTTGAAAAGGGGGGGGGGGGAAAACAAATTTCGGAAGGGGGGGAAAAATTTAAAATGGGAAAGGGTAAAACCTTGGGGGGGAAATTCTTTTTAGGGGGGGGGAAAAACCCCATCGATTGTTTTTTCACTTTTTAATTTAAAAACCATGAATTTTTTGGGGGGAAAAAAATTTGAAAAATTTTCTGTTTCCCAAGGGGGGGGATTTGAGTTGGGTTTTTGGGGAAATTGAGTTGGGGGGGGGGGGTTTGGCTTTCCCCCCCTTATTCCCCAAAAATCGATTTTTGTCGGGGGGTGGGGGGGGGGGGGGGGGGGGGGGGGGGGGGAAACCCCAAAGGGGTTTTTTATTAAAATTTTGAGTGGGGTTTTTAAGAAATCAGGGGGATGTTTTAGCAACCATTTTTGTTATTTTTGGGGTAAGAAAGGGGGTTTTTTTTTTAAACAATTTGGAAATTTCAATTTTGGGAAAAAAAATTTAAAAAATTTGGGCTTTGGGTTATTATGGGCCTTTTTAAAATTTTTTTATAGAACTTAAAAGTTGTGGGGCAAATTTTTAACCCCCTTTGATGTGGAAATTTGAAGGGTTTGGAATCCAATTTTTAGGGGGAAAAAAAAAAAAATAAAATTTATTTTACAAAAAAAATGGGAACCTTTTAAAAAAAAAAACCCAAAATTTCCCTTTTTGCCCAAAGGGTTGCATTATCTTTTAAAATTTTTATTATTTAAACAAGAACGTTTTAATGTTTTAAAGGGGTTGTTTTTTAAAACCCCCGAAGGGGGTTTTTTAAAAAAGGGGGGGTTTTTTAAAAAAATAAAAGGGGGGGGAAGGGGTTTAAAAAAAAAAACCCCAAAGGGGGAAAATTTTTTTTGGAAGAGTGTTTTTTTTCCCCATTAAAAAAGGTGGTTTTAATTCATCCCGGGGGGGCCCCCCCCAATTCGTGGTTTTGGTTCTTTTTTTAAAAAAACCCCCCTTAAAACCTAAACCAGTTTTGCCCCGCCCCTTCCCTTTAAAAGATTTCCCCCCTTTTTTTTCAGGGGTGGGGCCCCTTTCTTCCCCCAAAAACCCCGCTCCCAAAACCCCCCCCTAAATTCCCCCCAAAATTTTTTACCATGGTCATTTCCCCCCCCCTTTTGGGGGGCCCCCCCTTTGGGGGGGGATCCACATCTTTTAAAAGGGGGGGTCTTTTAAGGAAAAAAAGGGGGGGGCCCCCCCCCAAGGGCCTTACCTTTTTGGAAACCCGGAAACCTAACCCATGGAATGAACCCCAAAAAAAAGCCCAAAGGGGCCCCCCACACCCGGGACATGCCCCTGTAACCCAGGGGGAAAAAATGGGGCCCCCTAAAATCCCAAAAAAAAATTTTTTTTTCCCCCCATTTTAGAGAAGGCCCCCTTTAACCTCCCCTTTTAACCCAAAAAAACCCCCCCCGGTTTTTCCCCCCCTTTTTCATCCCTGGGGAAAATTTTTTACCCTTTCCCCCTTTCCCCGGGGGAAAGGGTAACCTTAGCCAATGGGGCACCTTTTTAACCCAGGAAAAATGAATTCCCCCAAACCAAAGGGGGGCCCCCCCTGAAAAATCGGGGAAAAACCCTTTTTCCGAAATTATTTTTCCAAATTAAATTTTAATTAACCATTGGGGCCCCCAAAACGGGTCGCTCCCCGGGGTTGTTTTTTAATCGGGGGTTTAAAAAGGGGGGAAGGAAGAAAAGGGCCCAAAAGGTTATGTTTTTTTTTATTTATTTGGCCCCGACCCTTAAAAAAGTTATCTTTGACCCCTTTTTTTTAATTTTAAAATTAAAGTTGGGAAAAAAAGCCCCCAAAAAAATAAAAAATTAATAAAAATTTTTCCCCTAAAACTGGTCTTGGCCCAAAAAAAAATACCCCAAAATTTCTTTTAAACGGGGAAAAACCCAAATTTTTTTTAAAAAAATTTTTTTTACACCACAAATTTACTTGTTCCAAAAAAACAAAATGTTATTAATTCTGGCAAAAAAGGAAAAAAGGGCCGGGGACATGGCCCTTTTTTTTTTTCCCCGCCGGCCCCGGGTGAAACCCCTCCCAACCCAAAAGGGGGAAATTTTCCCCCCCCATTACCCCTTAAAAAAAAACCCTTTTCTTCTTTTTTTTTTAAATAAATTTTTTTGGGTTTTTTTTCCCGAAAAATGTTTTTTAACCTTGGGGAAATTTTAAAAATTTTTTTTAAATTTAAAAAATTTTTGGGGAAAAAAGGGTTTTTCCCCCTTTTAAAAAAAAAGGGAAAAAAAAAAAAAAAAGGGGCCGTTGATCTTTTTTCCCCCCCCAAAACCCCTTTTTTTCGGGGGATAAGAAATGGGGGGAAAAGGGGGGTTTTTGGCCCCCCTTTTTGGGGAGGGGAGAGGCTGGAGTCCCATGTTTTGGGGGTTCCTTTGGGGGGTTTTTTGGGGGGGAATTAATTTTTTTTTTTTGGGGGGGGGAAAATTGGGCGAAATTTAAAAAGGGCCAAAGGGGGGAAAGCAACCCCCCCCCCCCCCCCAAAAGGTTGTATTCCCCGGGGGGTTTTTTTTTAAATTTAAAATCCCCTTTTTTCTTTATTCCCCCCCCCCCCCCCCCCCCTTCCCCCCCCCCCCCCCCTTGGGGGGACTGGAACCCCGGGGCTCCGGGGCAAGGTACCCTTTTGGGGCCCGGGGATTTAAACCAAAACCGTCCCCGGTCTCCGGGCCGTTTCCCCCTTAAAGTTTGGCTCAAAATTTTTGTGTTCCCCCCTTTTTTTAAAAAAAGAATATAGAAAAAAAATTTAATCAAATTTAAAAAAAAAAGGGGGGATTCCGGGGCCCTTTTAAATGAAAAAATTTTTAATAAAAAAAAAAGGGGGCATGGAGTTTTAATTAAAAAGGTCAAAGTATAACCCCCTTTTTTAAAACCCCAGTTTTTAGTTTTCGGGGGGGAACTAAGGGCTAAGGCTCTTAACTTTGGGGAAAAAAGGGGCTTACAAAAAGGGGGTTTACCCTTATACAAGGGAACTTAAATTTTTTTTTTTTTGGGGGGAAATTAGCCTTTTTTTAATAAGGGCCCCCTTTAAAGGTTCTTTTTCTTTGGGGGCAAATTTTTTTTGAAATGGACGGGGGGGGCTTTAAGGGAAAGGGCTTAAGTTTTAATTTTAATTACATGAGGCCATTTTTCTTTAAATACGCAGGGTTTATTTTTTTTTTAAAATTTTTAAAAGGGGTTTTTTTAAATTAAAAGGTATACTTTTAATAATTTTAAAAAATTTTTATTTTCAAAAAAACCCACAAAGGGGAAAATTTTTTTCCCCAGACTAAAATTGACCCCCCCCTTTTTTTAAAAAAAATTTTTTGGCTAACTACCCCGGCCCCCAAATTAAAAAAAATTTTGGATAATTTTTTAACCCCCAAAAATTTCCCCAAATTTTGAAAAACAAAAATTAAAGAATGAGCTCCCCAAAAACAAATATATAAAAAAAGGGGGAAAAAATTTGGGGCCCCAACAATTTAGGGGGGATAGTCTTGGGCCCTTTTTGAATTAAGAAAAAAAAAAATAAGGATACCCAATCCTCCCTTTTTAAAAACCCAAAATTTTAGATTTTAAAAAATCATGTAATTTTGGCATTTTTCCCCGGCCAAGGGAAAAAATTTTCCCTTCTAATTTAGCAACCCCCCTTTAAAATAAAAATCCAAGAATTACCCAAAAACCAAATTTTTTAAAAAAAGGGATTTAAATTCAATTTTAAAAACCCTTTTATAAAATTGGAAAAAAATTGGAAAATAAATTCCCAAAAACAAAAAATTTAAAAAAATTTAAGAAGGGGGTTATGGTCCCCCCTTAAAAAAAATTTTGGTAAAGGAGGCATGGGAAATTAATTGTTTGGGTTCCCCAATTCCCCTCCTGTATGGAATATATTTAGTTTCCCCCGGAAAATCCTTTTATGGGAATACGCCAAAGGGCTTCCCGATTTTTTTCCTTTTGGCCACCTTTATTAAAAAGGAAAAATCTCCAAAATAATAAACCTATAATAAAAACCGATTAAAATTGAGGGGTTTAACCTTGGGGCCTCTGGGAATTATTTTAGATGGGGCCGGGCCCCCTTAAAAAAATTTTCCCAAAAAATGGGAAATCCCACAAAAAAAGCGGGGAATGGTTTTCCCCAAAATTTTCGGGGGTTGGGGGTTTTTTATAATGAGAGGTTCTTTTTCTTTTTTTTTTTTTACGCCCTTTCCCCGTTTTTTTAAATTAAAAAGGTCCCGGGTAAAAATTTGGGGGAAAAAAATTTTTTTAAAAAAACCCCACAAAATATAATTAATAAGAAGCCCCGGTTAACCTTGGGGGTTTTTTTAATTAAAAAGGAAGTGTTTAAAAATTTAAAAATTTACAAAAAAAAATTTTAAAAAATTTTCCGGTTTTAAAAAGGGGCCCTTTTTTAAAAAAATGCCCGGTATAACCGGCTTTTAAAAATATAAAAATTCTGAGGGGGTTCCGGGATCCGTGTAAAATAATTTTAATTATTAACAAATTTTTCCCGGTTAAAAAGCGAAATTTTTTTAATAAGAATTCCCAGGAAAACCGGGGGGTACCCTTATTTTAAATTTAAAAGGGGGCCCCGGGATCCGCCTGAAAATTTTTATTCGAGGGTGCCCCCGGGATCCCCTTTTGGAATTAAAAATTTTTTTAAAGGGCCCTTTTAAAAAAACCGGGTGTTATTAAAAAATATCAGGAATCCCTTTTTAAGGGTAATTTTTTATAAACGGGGTACCTTTAAAGGTTTTCTTAAAATTAGAGGGGGGAAGCCCGGGTTTACCGCCCCAAATTTATTAAGGCCATCCCCCGGGATACCGGGGAATTAAAATTTTTAAAAAAGTTTCCCCGGGAAACCCCGTGTCTTTAAAAAAATTTTTTTTGGGGTCCGTTATAAATTTTACAAATTTTTAATGACAGGGGAAATTTTTTACCCGCCGTAAAATTAATTTTATTAAGGGGGCCCGGTATAAGTTGCATTTTTTAATAATAGTTTCCCTTTTTTTCCCTTACATTATAAAAAACAGGTGGCAAATTTTTTTTGGGGAAAAAAAAAAAAAGGAAAAAAGGTAACCCCTTACTAATTAAAAACCCAAAAGGGGGGGAAAAAACCCCAAAAAAAATTAAAAAAAGGGGGGGTTTTTTTGTTTAAAAAAATTAAATTTAAAAATTCCAGGTTTTCCGTGAAATAAATTTAAAAAAATTAGGTTATCAGCGGGTTTTAAATTTAAAAGGGGATGGGGTTTTGGGTTTACAAAATTTTCAAGGGTACCATTAATTGGGGTTTAAATTATAATTTTTCAGAAGGGATTTAACCTTGGAAAAATTTTTTTTTTTAATACAAGGGGGGGTTTAAATTTTAAAAATTCCCCCCTTTTTTTTTGGTTAAAAGGGCCATCCCCATAATTTCAGGGTTTATCATTAAAAAAAGATAATAAGGGCCCCTTTTTAAATTTTTCTAAAGTAAAGGGTTTTGAAAGGGTTTTAAAATTTTTTTTGGTTTTTGGGGAAAGGTGAAAAAGGCCAAATTTAAAAAAAAAAAAAAAAATTTTTAAAATAATTAATTTGGAGGGGGGGGGGGCTCATTTTAAAAAAAGGGGAAAAAATAGGCTGATATGAAATTTTAAAAGTAATTTTCCCTTTTTTATAAAGGTATGGAACCATTGCTATTTTTAACAATTTTTTAAAAAAAAAATGGGGCAATAATTTTTAAAAAAATTTTTTTGGTTTAAAATTTTCTTTGGATAAAAGGGGGGGGGGGTTTTTTGGAATTTGGGGGGAAAAAAATTTTTTTTCCGGTTTGGGGGCCCTACCCAAAAGGGGTTGAGCCTATAGCCTATATAAATAGGGCATTAAATAATAATAAAAAGGGGGGAAATTTTTAAAGCTTTTATAGGTTTTTCAAAATTTAAGGGCCCATACACCCCCAACGTTGCGGGGGGGGGTTTTAAAAAACCCCAAAAATTTCATAACCTAATGAATTAAAGGCTTTTGGGGGGGGTTTTTTTAAAAACCTTTTTCCCCCCTTTTTAAAACCCCCCCTTGGGGATTTCAAACTTTAAAAAAAAAAAAGGAAAAACCCAAAAAAATCTGAAGTTTATTGGGGCCCCGGGAAAAGAAGGGGTTTGACTCCCGGGGGGAAAACCCCTTTTTAGGAAAAAAAATTTTTTAACCCCCTGGGATAAGCTTTTTATAAAAAACAATCCCCATTTTTAAAAATTTTTGGGTGGGAAAACCGTTTTTTCTTTTTTTTTCCTTGATGGGGCCCCTCGTAATTGGGGGGGATAAAGCAAAAATTGGGGCAAAACATTTTCCAAAAAAAAGGGGGGGGCACCCCAAAGGAGAAGGGCCGGAAAACGGGGAAAATCAAAAACCAAAATTTGATTACTTTTAAACTGTCCGGGTTTGGGGGATTTATCTTTTAAGGGGTTTTATTTAAAAAAAGATCCTTTTTTTCCCAAAAACAAAAATAACCCCGGGGGGCCCGGGGGGAAATTTTCCCCGGGGGGCCCCCCTTTAAAAAAAAGGGGGCCCCAATTGGGCCCATCCCTAAATTTTTGGGTTTTTTTTTTGTTTTTTGGGTTTCATCCCTCGCGGGGTTTTTTTTTTCCCATTTAAAATTCCCAAAAAGTAACCCAAACAAAAAAAAAAAAAGGGGGCAAAACAAAGGAAGGGGGGGAAAAAAATTTTAAAAATTTTGGGGTTTTTTTAAAAAAGGGGGGGGCGGTTAGCAGTTTAGTCGGGTTTTCCCCCCCACCAAATTAGGAAATTTCCGATGGGGCAGGGTTCAATCCCACCCCAAAAAGGGAAAAATTTTCCCTTAAAGGGGGGAAAAAAAAACTTTGGTTTTCCAAAGGACAAAATGAGTTTTTGCAAAAAGGGGGTTTAAAAAATTTAAAAAAAAATTTTTGGGGTAAAATTAAAAACTCCCAAAAAGGGGGGGGGGGTTTGGGCCATTAAATTTTTAAAAAGGGGCAAAAGATTTTTTATTAAAGGCCCGGTTCCCTTTTTGAAAAAAAATTTACAATTTTTAAAACTCCCAAGGGGGGCCCCCCCTAAAGGGGGAAAAATTTCGTTAAACGGAAATGGGTTTTTTTAAAGGGGGGGGAAAAAGTTTTTTTTTTAAAATGCTTTTTTGGGTTTTCCAAAACCCCAAAAAATTTTTAAAAAAAAAAAAAAACCTTTTATTTAACATTTGGGGGGGTTAAAAAAAGGAAATTTGTGGGGGCCCAAAATTTAAATTGTTGGGGGCTAGGGTGGGGGGGCCGGTTCCCTTTACCCACCTTTTAAAATGCCCCCAAAATTTAAACTGGGGAACCTCCTGTGGTTTATTTTTTTAAAATTTTACGGGCCCCTCATTTATTAAATTTTTTTTTAAAAATTAATTTAAGTGGAAAAAAAAAAAAAATTTTAAAAGGGGTTTTTTTTGCAGGGCAAAAAGCCGGGGGGTTTTATGGGAAAATTTTTTTTGGGGTTTTTTGCCCGAAATGGGTTTAGGGCCCCTTTTGGGGGGTTTTGATTTTTTAAAATGTTGGGGGGCCCTTTGGGCTTTGGGGTTTTTCCCCCCCACGTTTTTTACAAAAAGGGGGAGTTAGAAAAAAAAAAAGAAAAAACCCCCCCCCGAATTAAGGGGTAGTCCCTTCCCTTTTTTGCCCAAAAAGGAAAACCGGGGGGAAAAGGGGGGTGAAAATTTTTTTTGGCCCCCAAGGGAAAAAAATTTTTAATAAAAAAGGGGGGGGTTTTAATTTTTGGGGGGGGGTTAACCCCCAAGATGTTTGTTTACCCCTCTGAAATGCAAGGGGAAAAAAATTTCCCGGGTCTTTTTTTTTGGGTTTAGAAAACAAAGATTTTTTGGGGGTTTTAAAAAAAATTGTTTTCCTTTTGAAAAAAAAATCCCCCCAAATTTAAAAAACCCCACACCCAAATTTAATTAAATTTTTGCATTATGAAGCAAAAAAAAAATTACTGATTTTTAAAAAAACATCGATTCTTCCCCCCAGCCCCCAAACTAAAAATTATTTTCCCCCCCCTGATGAAATCCAAAAAAACCCCACCCCCTTTTGTTTTAAAAATTTTCCCCCCTTATAAGGCATTAAAACCCCCCCCTTTAATGGGTTTTATTAAAAAAAACCCCAAAAAAGCACAAACCACAAAACCCTAAACGATACAAAAAAACCCCCAAACCCCCTTTTTTAGTTTTTTCTGGAAAGGGGGAAAAGTTGGTTTTTTTTTTTTTAAAAAAAAAAACCCCCCATTTTTGCTCCAATTAAAAAACCCACTTCATAAATTTATATTTCCCCCCACCCCACTTTTGCTTTTATTAAAACCCCCCCATTTAATTTAAAAAACCAAAAACCCCCATTCTTGAATTAAAACACCCCCAAAAAATATTTTTAAAAAAAAATCTTATATTTATTAAAACCCCCCCTTGGCTATAAAACCTCCCACATTTAAAACCCCTAAAAACCAACCAACCAATTACATTTTAAAAAAAAACCCCCAAAAAAAAACAAAAACCCCCTAAAACTGAATTCAAAAAATAAAAATTTTTATGTTTAAAAAAACCCCACATTTTTTTTAAAAACCCCCCCCCCCCAAAAGCAAAATTTTCCCTTGCTTTGTAAGGGAAAAAATTTTTTATTGGAAAAATTTAAAAAAACCCCCCCTTTTTCATTAAAACCCCTTGAGATTAGTCAAAACCCATTTTTAATCGAAAATTTTGAATCCCCCTTTTTTGGTTATAAAAAACCCCCACTTGATAAAAAACCCTCCCCTTTTTTAAGGCATTAAAATCCCCCCCCCAAAAATTTGTTAAAAACCACCCCCATTTTGAGCCTAAAAAACAAATAAATTGTATTTTAAAAAACCCCCCTTTTCCTTAATTCTATAAACCAACCCCAAACATGCTCAAAATAAACCATTCCCCGCTCTTTTAAAAAAACCCCCCCTTTGGTCTTTTTTAAAAAAACCCCGGGCCAAAGTTTTTAAAACCACCCCCTTTTGTTCAATTCCCCCCCCCCCATTTAAAGGGGCCATCCACCCCCACTCTTTTTAAAAACCCCTCCCCCTTTCGGAAAGTTTTTTAAAACCCTCCGCACAGGAAGACACCCCAAAAAGGGTGGGGGGCCCCCATGGGGTTCACCATTTGGGAAAAAGATCTGGTAAACCCAATTGCATGAGGGGTCCCAAGTTTGGGGGGGGGAGAAAGGGAAAACATTTAAAACAAGGAAAAAATCAAAGCATTCCCACCCCAAATTTTGGGGGCCCGGGGCCAGACCCTTTGGTGGGGGGGGAAAATTTTCGCAAGGAGGGGAACAAAAATTTAAAAAAGGGGTCCCCGGGCCCCCAAAAGCGGGGAAACCCCCCCCAACCCGGGGAATCCCCAAGGCCTTAAATCCTTTTTTTCCCGGCCCCCCGAAGGAAAAAAGAAAACCCCCCCCTAGGCCCTCGGAAAACCCCGGAAACAAATTTTGGGGGAAAACGCAAAAGGAAAAAAAAAAAAGTTTAAAAAACCAAACCCATTGCAACCCCCCAGTAAATCCAGGCCGGGCCAGGCCCCTCCCCCCCCAAAGCCCCCAAAGATCCCGGCTGCCCCCCACCTGTTTTCCAAAAACCCCGGTTTTGGGCCCTTTTGTAACCCTTAGGGATGCTGGGGGTTTAAAGGGGTTGGGGCCCCCCCAATCTGAATGCCCCAAAATAGGGGTTTAAAAAACCAATCCCCAAATTTAAACCCCGAAATTTTAAAAAGGGGGGAACCGGGGGTTGGGGGGGGCCAGGCAACTTTTTTTTTTTTATTCCTTCGGGCTCCCCCCTTAACTTAAACCCCCCCCTTTCCCCCGGGGTTTTGGGGGGAAAGGGAGGTATTTGGCTGGGGGGGGGTGCGGGGGGAAAAAAAACCCCGGGAAAGGTTTTTTTCCCCGCCCTCAACCCCAAAAAAAAAAATTTTCAGGGGGGGAAAATTTTGGGGTTTTTTCCCCCCAAATTTTCCGGGAAAAAAAGGGGCCCCCTTCCCCCAGTAAAAAAAAATTTTTTTTAGGACTCTTTCGATTTTCATTTTAAAAGAAAGACTTTTAAAAACCTTAAGGGGCCCAAAGAGCGGTTTTTTTTGGGAAAAAAAGGTCCCTCGGTTCATAAACATTTTTTATTGGGTTCGTGCAACCCGGGCATTTTTTTGGGGGGGGGGGGGGGGGGGACCGGGGGCCCCCCCCCGGGTTTTGTCCTCCTTAGGTTTGGGTTCGTGGGCTTTTTTAAGGGGGGTTTTTGGGTTCTTTTCCCTGGGGTTTTTCGATTAAAGGGGGTGTCGGGTTACCGGGGGGGGTGGGGTTTTGGTCGGCCCGGTGTTGTTTTTACGGGGTTTTTTTCAGGGGTTTGGGTTTTGGCTTAGTTTGGGGGGCTTTGCCGGGGGGTGTTCACCTGCCCCTTGGGGTTTTTTGGCCTTCTTTTCATTTTGTTCCCCTTTTGTTCACGGGGTTTTAAAAAGGGGGCCCTTTTCCTTTTTTGTGTAGGCTGTCTGTTCAATGGGTTTTTTCAGCGGGGTCTTGCACCCCTTTCGCCTTTTTTCCTGCTTGTTAGCTTTTGTTTGGGGTGTGGGGGCTTTTTTCCCGGGGGGCGGTTTTCGGGTTGGGGGGGGTTTTTTTTTCGGGGGGGGGGGGGAAAGCGGGGGGGTTAGGGTCTTTTTAAATTTTTACGGGTTTTTTTTAGCTGTTTGGTAGGGGGTGCATTTTTTTTCCCCGGGGGGGGGGGGGGGGGGGGGGTTTTTTGGGTTGGGTTTCAGGGGGTCTGAAAATTGTTTTTTTTGGGGGGGTTTTTCAGGGTTTTTGTGGCGGGTTTTGTGGGAGGGGCGTGGGGGTCCTGTTCGGGTTTTCTTTTATGGGCGTGCAGCGGTGGGTGAAGGGGTTTGGTGGTTTCAAATCCGGGCAAAGGGGGGGGGTTTTGTGTTTTTGAACCCCCTTTTTGGGCCCGGTGGGGTCACACGGGGTGTTTGGCCGGGGGCCGGTTAGGGTTGGGTTTTGGGGGCCGTTCCCCTTTTTGGCAAAAAAAACCCCCCCCCCTTCTGTTTAAGGGGGGGTTTTTTAAAAAACTCTTTTTAGGGGGGGGGTTTTTTCAGGGTTCTGTTAGGGTTTGGGGTTTGGGGTGGGGGTTCAACTTTTAGGGTTTTGGGGGTCAGGGGGCGGTTTTTCGGGGTGCTTTTCCCTTTTTGGGGCTTTTCGGGGTTTTGTTTATTTTTTGGGGGGTTTTTTCAGGGGGTTTTGGGTTTATTTCGGGGTTTATTGTCTGTTCAGTTGGGGGGTTTCAGGGGGGAAAAGGGCTTTCATTGGTTTTTTTTCTTTCATGCTTTTTTTGGGGGGTTTGGGGTGGGCCCCCCCTTTTTCGGGCTGGGTTTAACCGGCCCGGGGAAAACGGGGTTTTTTGTCATTGTGGGTTTATTTTTGTTTTTTGGGTTTTAAGGGGCTTTTAGTGG
>JARQOC010004176.1:0-11534 GCA_033576535.1 Allobates femoralis
GTGCTGACCACTCTGCCCACCGCGCTGCTGCGCTGACCACTCTGCCCACCGAGCTGCTGCAGGTGGAGCATGCCTGCGGAGGGTGAGTATCCTTATGGGATTTTTGTATTTTTATCAGCATTGAGGAGAGGAGGGGCAGGGGAAGTGGGGGCCGCGGGGAGCAAGGGGGGGTGCGGGGAGCGAGGGGGCCGCGTGGAACGGATCGGGGCAGGAGGAGCGCATGGGCAGGAGGGGCAGGAGGGTGTGGGGCGCAGGAGAGGCCGCCGATGGCGAGAGTGGTGCAGTATTAGCCCTGCTCTCGCTAACGGTCAGCAGCTTCAGTCCGGATCTGACGTCATTTCGAGCAGAAACGGACGGAAGCTGGCTTAGGCAATTATTATATTAGATTCTTTAGGATCTTACATGGGTTTACCTTCTTCTGATTCAGGTCTCTACAATATCGGATCCTCTCAGCTGATATCTTCTATATAAGAGAATTCTCCTGATTCACCTCTCAAGCATGGATAGATCCAGAGATGGAGGGATGGTGGAGAGTATACTGAATATCACCCTAGAGATCCTCTTCCGGATTACTGGAGAGGTGATGTGACCTCATCACAATCTCTGACATCATTCTCCTCTATTGTAATAACATGTCTGTAGTGATATCTATTACTGTGTCTCCATACTCAGGATTACATTTTAGTGAAGATGACCCCTACTGATCGCTGTCAGGACCCAGTATCTGATGGATGGGGAGGACCCCTGAGCCCAATCCCGGGGTCTCCACCGCACCCGCGGATACATGAGGACATCAATGACCAGAAGATCCTAGAACTCACCTACAAGATGATTGAGCTGCTGACTGGAGAGGTGACAGTGCTGGGAATGCTGGGACATCATACAGTAACGCTATGAAGGGATCGGGGGATGACAATGGTATCATTGTATGTGTCAGGTTCCTATAAGGTGTCAGGATGTCGCCGTCTATTTCTCCATGGAGGAGTGGGAGTATCTAGAAGGACACAAGGATCGGTACAAGGACGTCATGATGGAGGATCACCAGCCCCGCACATCACCAGGTAATAGACACCACTAAATACACACATCTGTTATAGGGCGGGAGAGGGGGATTTGCTTTAGAAGAAATTAGAAATTAAAATGTTCCTAAGGAAATAAAATGAGTGCGATTCCCCTTCCTGAGCCCCCACTGCTCGCTCAATGGTCATTTGATTCTGGCCATCAAACACTAGAACAGCAGCGGTGATGTGTTTGTTGGTCACGGCTGCGGCCGATGATGAGACGTCTCTGCTTCCTCCATTGTAGCACACAGCACCGGCGCTTGTGTCCTGGATGCAGAGTGTCTGATCACAGGCTCCTCCATATTAATGACGGGAGCGGTGTGTGATCAGAGGATACGGCCGTCGTAAGAAGGAGCCAAAACAGCAGAACGTCTGATAAAACTTATTACTACAATTGTTACAATCATTGCATTTCTTAAGGAGTTTCCCAAAGTGGCCAAACACTAAATCACTTCTATATAAAGAATGGATTCATTTCCTTATGTGTTTCCTGCAGTAAGAACCAGTAAGAGGACGACACCAGAGAGACATCCCGGACCTCAGGACTGCTCACCGGATCATCAGGTCGGTGGATTTATATGGAAGATGTGCAGCTACAGTTGTGGCCAAAAGTATTGACACCCCTGCAATTCTGTCAGATAATACTCAGTTTCTTCCTGAAAATGATTGCAATCACAAATTCTTTGGTATTATTATCTTCATTTAATTTTGTCTTCAATGAAAAAACACAAAAAGAATTGTCCTAAAGCCAAATTGGATCTAATTCCACCAAACATAAAAAAGAGGGTGGACAAAAGTATTGGCACTGTTAGAAAAATCATGTGATGCTTCTCTAATTTGTGTAATTAACAGCACCTGTAACTTACCTGTGGCACCTAACAGGTGTTGGCAATAACTAAATCACACTTGCAGCCAGTTGACATGGATTAAAGTTGACTTAACCTCTGTCCTGTGTCCTTGTGTGTACCACATTGAGCATGGAGAAAAGAAAGAAGACCAATGAACCGTCTGAGGACTTGAGAAACCAAATTGTGAGGAAGCCTGAGCAATCTCAAGGCTACAAGTCCATCTCCAAAGACCTGAATGTTCCTGTGTCTACGTGCGCAGTGTCATCAAGAAGTGTAAAGCCCATGGCACTGTGGCTAACCTCCCTAGATGTGGACGGAAAAGAAAAATTGACGAGAAATTTCAATGCAAGATTGTGCGGATGGTGGATAAGGAACCTCGACTAACATCCAAACAAGTTCAAGCTGCCCTGCAGTCCGAGGGTACAACAGTGTCAACCCGTACTATCCGTCTGCATCTGAATGAAAAGGGACTGTATGGTAGGAGACCCAGGAAGACCCCACTTCTTACCCCGAGACATAAAAAAGCCAGGCTGGAGTTTGCCAAAACTTACCTGAGAAAGCCTAAAACGTTTTGGAAGAATGTTCTCTGGTCAGATGAGACAAAAGTAGAGCTTTATGGGCAAAGGCATCAACATAGAGTTTACAGGAGAAAAAAAGAGGCCTTCAAAGAAAAGAACACAGTCCCTACAGTCACACATGGCGGAGGTTCCCTGATGTTTTGGGGTTGCTTTGCTGCCTCTGGCACTGGACTGCTTGACCGTGTGCATGGCATTATGAAGTTTGAAGACTAACAACAAATTTTGCAGCATAATGTAGGGCCCAGTGTGAGAAAGCTGGGTCTCCCTCAGAGGTCATGGGTCTTCCAGCAGGACAATGACCCAAAACACACTACAAAAAGCACTAGAAAATGGTCTGAGAGAAAGCACTGGAGACTTCTAAGGTGGCAGCAATGAGTCCAGACCTGAATCCCATAGATCACCTGTGGAGAGATCTAAAAATGGCAGATTGGAGAAGGCAGCCTTCACATATCGGGACCTGGAGCTGTTTGCCAAAGAAGAATGGTCTAAAATTCCAGCAGAGCATTGTAAGAAACTCATTGATGGTTACCGGAAGCGGTTGATCGCAGTTATTTTGGCTAAAGGTTGTGCAACCAAGTATTAGGCTGAGGGTGCCAATACTTTTGTCTGGCCCATTTTTGGAGTTTTGTGTGAAATGATCAATGTTTTGCCTTTTGCTTCATTCTCTTTTGTGTTTATTCATTTAAGACAAATTAAATGAAGATAATAATAGCAAAGAATTTGTGATTGCAATCATTTTCAGGAAGAAACTGAGTATTATCTGACAGAATTGCAGGGGTGTCAATACTTTTGGCCACAACTGTATATGCTGTAATGTGATTTTTGGTCGTCCTGCTGATTAAAGGGACATTCCCAGAACAACAAGATATTCTGACCACTGGGGTCTCCATCGATCCTCAGATTGGGGCTCTGTAACCCCGAGAATGTGGCTCTGCAGCCCAGTCTACAAAGAGCAAATGTGCACATGCTCAACCTCCGCTTTATTCATTGTCAATGTGACTGTGAAGTGCAGCGCTCGGCTATTTACATCAGTCCCATAGACAATGAATGGAGCAGAAGCCGAGCATGAGCACCTTCCCTTTCTCAGTATGGAGCTGCAGAGCTGCATTCTCAGGATCTCTGGATCAGCTGGGTGTCCCAGCAGTCGGCCCCCGCCAATCTACAATGGATAGGGGATAACTTGCTTTTGGGGGAAAATAACCCTTTAATGATCTTTTCTGCTCATCTCTTCATTCCATGTGACTTGTCCAAGTATCTGGTCACATTTATCCTATTTGTTTCACAGCTTGTGAATCGGGATGAAGTTCTGAACCATTGTAACACTCCAGACATAATGGTAAAAGAAGAGAAATATGTGAGCGGTGATGAGCAGAGGAACGAGGAGATTCCTACAGATAACGGCTCGGGTGAGGAGGAAATGCTGATTATGGTTTTGACTTCTCCATTGGATGTAACAGTTTTATGTGTAATCTATTTTTATTGAATCCATATATATGGTAAAGAACAAGTTATGACAAACCAAATGGAACACAATCTTAGCTAAACAAGAATATTTGGTCATATACATAAGGATTCGCCAGTAGAACATTAAATGAATTAACATGTCATTCAAATCATCTAGAGTATAAAGAAAAGTATGTCATTACTAGATGGTGGCCCGATTCTAACACATCGGGTATTCTAGAATATAGAAATAGGGATTGCATGGGGAAGGCGGTGAGGGCTGAATAGGGAGGGACTTTGAGGACGGAGCGGCAGGGGTAGGACAGCGTGGCAGGGGGAGGAGGATGGAGGGGCACAGGTAGGGGGAGGACAGAGTGGCGGGGGAGGATTTTTTTCCGGAGCTGCATATAAAAATATACATATACAAAAAAGAGGCAACTAAAGCCATAAGGGGGAGACAGAGTAGACAGGAGAGGGACACACTTAACCAAAAAACCCCAGAGAGGCTAAAGAAAAGGGGATAAGCTAAGTCTCTCGATTAAACCAACAGGAGAGAGAGTGCCAAGTCTAAAGATCCATCTGCTGTCACGCTGGGACAGGGCGCGTTTTACGTCGCCACCTCTAATACCCAACTTGAGATAATCTATTCCCCTCACCTTTAGACTCCCAGGGTCACCATTATGACATTCTTTAAAATGATGAGGGAGTGTCCTTAGGGAACTGATATCGTCATTGTCAGCGGACGCAATAATGTCCCTGACGTGTTCCCTCGTTCTGAGTACGAGTTATGGTATAATTAATGATAGATCCACGTAGGTTTCCTGATTTCGTATCAAATAATTAATTTGAGATATAGAATTATTTATCTGTCAAAATCATGGTGCAGCTTATTAATACTTATACCGTCACTCCTCATTATATAAGGGGCAATACAATCCCAATATTAGACTGGGAGATAACATTGAGGACCCAGGCAGATCCTCTCCCATCCCACGAGTTGGGAATTCTTGGTCAAGGATAAGGACAATTTTACAATAATTTTTCTTTCAATAGTAATAATAAAAGTTAAATATTAATATCATGTATTCACATCCTTTATCCACTCCTTTCCTTTAATAATGACCTTACCCAGTGGTGTACACTATATATGACCATAAATACAGGAGGGGGTATTCACACTTCCATGTTTATAAAGAGCTGAATATCTTCCTCCCTCTCCGGCTATGTCAGCCCCGGCTCTGGGAATATCACATGTATATATGAGAGATGATTGCACCACAGACACTTATTTATTCCAAGTTGACAAAGAGCTGGAAAATCTGGATTCTCACCCCGAATTATTCCAATTACATTCCATATTACTCTCATTCTATATTCTGCATTATGCTCATTAACCCTTTAGTTACTTCTTCCCACCACAACCCATTTTCAGTTTTTTTTTTGCCCCTTTGTTATTTTCTCCTCTTCTTTCAGGAGCCAGAACTTTTTCTATATTTCTGGCGACATAACTATATGAGGGTTGTTTTTGTTTTTTTTTGTGGGACAAGTTTGTAGTTTTGAATGAAAAGTTACCATACATTGTACTAGAAGGGAAGATGGTGAAAAAGTCCCTCATTTCCATTTATTTGTTTTTAATCATAAATACGAGGTTAAAATATGAGTACAATCACAGCGATACCAATCCTGTATAGTTTTGTATATTATTTTAGTGTTAAATTTCAGAAGCTTGAAAAAAAAAAAAATGTTTTCTTTAAAGGGAACCTGTCAGCATGAAATTTAAACTACCGGTATATATAATAATAATATTAATATTTAATTCCCATAGCACTTTAATGCTGTCCCCATTGAGGCTCACACTCTAAATATCCTATCAGTATTTTCAATGTGGGAGGAAACTGGAGTGTCCGGAGAAAACCCTCGCAAACACAGGGAGAACATACAAACTCCTTGCAGATGTTGTCCTTGCTGGGAATTGAACCCAGGACTTCAGGACCTCAGCGCAAGGCTGCAGTGCTAGCCACTGAGCCACTGTGCCGCCAAACTACTGCTCTCTCTGGGACTTTAGGTCCAGGGGGCGGTCCTATCAATAACCGACAGTTGTGTTTACATAAGTGTGCATTCAAATATAACTGTCAATCACTGACATTGGGCGGGGCTATCAGTGATTGACAGTTATATTTGTATTCACACTTATAATTATGTAAACACAACTGTCGGTTACTGATAGGTTCGCCCCGTGGACATAAAGCCCCAGAAAGTGCAGAAGTTTATATTTCCTGGTGACTGATTCCCTTTAATTTTTCTGTGTGACGGACTGATGTTAGTAAGTTGTAACATGCTTTTAATGTTTTATTCCTAAATAATCAAATTAGATTACATTTTTGTCAGATGACTGTAATAGGAGCGTGGAGGGACATCTGACGTCCAATTTTATGGCAGATAATCCTGATACCTCACAAGCTACACATGAAGAACATGCCATTGTCCCAGATATACCCTCATCTTCTGAATCTTCACATACTGAAAAGCAAAGTAAAATTCACAGAAGGAACAAAGAAATATCCAGCAGCTCTCAAAGGAAAGAAGACATTTTCATGTTCAGAATGTAAAAAATGTTTTAACAGGAAATCATGTCTTGTTATACATCACAGAACACACACAGGAGAGAAGCCGTATTCATGTTCAGAATGTGGTAAATATTTCAATCAGAGAACACATCTTGTTAATCATCAGAGAATTCACACTGGGATAAAAGCATATTCATGCCCAAAATGTGGGAAATGTTTTAGATGTAAATCAATTCTTATTATACATGAGAGAAGTCACACAGGTGAGAAGCTGTATGGATGTTCAGAATGTGGGAAATGTTTTGCAACTAAAACACATCTTATTACACATGAGAGACGTCACACAGGTGAGAAGCCGTATAGATGTTCAGAATGTGGGAAATGTTTTACAAGTAAATCACATCTTGTTAGACATCACAAAAGTCACACAGGTGAGAAGCCGTATGGATGTCAGAATGTGGGAAATGTTTTACAAGTAGATCAGACCTTGTTAGACATCAGAAAACTCACACAGGTGAGAAGCCGTATGAATGTACAGAATGTGGGAAATGTTTTACAAATAAATCACATCTTGTTATCCATCAGAAAAGTCACACAGGTGAGAAACCGTATGGATGTTCAGAATGTGGAAAATGTTTTATACGTAAATCAGTTCTTGTCATCCATCAGAAAAGTCACACAGATGAGAAGCCATACGCATGTACAGAATGTGGGAAAGATTTTACAATTAAAGCACATCTTATTACACATGAGAGAAGTCACACAGGTGAGAAGCCGTATGGATGTTCAGAATGTGGGAAATGTTTTACAAGTAAAGCACATCTTGTTAGACATCAGAAAAGTCACACAGGTGAGAAACCGTATGGATGTTCAGAATGTGGGAAATGTTTTAGGTGTAAATCACATCTTGTTAGACATCAGAAAAGTCACACAGGTGAGAAGCCATATGTATGTTCAGAATGTGGGAAATGTTTTACACGTAAATCTATCTGGTTAGGCATCAGAAAAGTCACACAGATTAAAAATCGTATTCCTGCTCATAGTGTGGTAATCATTTTACAAATAAATCATATAATGTTGTACATGTGAGATATCACTCCCAGAAGAGAATATGTTCATGTTCAGAGTGTGGGACATATTTTAACCAGAAATCCAATCTTCTTAGACATCAGAGAAATCACACAGGTGAGAAGCCGTATGGATGTTCAGAATGTGGGAAATGTTTTACAAGTAAAGCACATCTTGTTAGACATCAGAAAAGTCACACAGGTGAGAAGCCGTATGTATGTTCAGAATATGGCCATCAGGCCTTTATCATCGTATGAGGAGTCACAAAGGGGAAAAAATATATTCAAGTTTATAATCTGGAAAGACTATCAGATCTTGGTAATAATCAGTCAATTCATACAGAGGAGGATCCATATGTGTTATGAATTGGGGAATTGTATCAGATCTTTTTGAAAATCAAAAATTTGTATGTAATTTATGTAAATACTTAAGTCCCAAAAAAAGTTGAGTAAAGTATTCTAGGAGTGAAATTTTGTATGCTTTCAGAGCTCAAATGACCCCTTCATTAGACAATATTACAAATGAATTACTGAGACAACTTTAAATAGGTATTACAGCAGGACATGAGGTGGTGCTAAGGTATTACAGCAGACATAGGTGGTGCTAAGGTATACAGCAGACATAGGTGGTGCTAAGGTATTACAGCAGGACATGAGGTTGGTGCTAAGGTATTACAGCAGACATGAGTGGTGCTAAGGTATTACAGCAGGACATGAGGTGTGCTAAGGTATTACAGCAGGACATGAGGTGTGCTAAGGTATTACAGCAGGACATGAGGTGGTGCTAAGGTATTACAGCAGGACATGAGGTGATGCTAAGTAGAGATGGGCTACGGAAATTAAATTAAGGTCTTTGTTACTAATGCAGATGAGTGAAGTGGTATTTAGAGATTGAACCTTCTTGTGGAGGTGTTAACTGTGTCCATGTAATTGAGTCCATTGTAGACATTGAAACATCTCTGAGAATACCTTACTGGTGGAGAACGTCTAAACCCTTGTGAGACAACACCCAGCTACTCCACGGACATTCTCTGCAAATGTCAGCCTCGTCCACTTCAGGATAAATTTTAGCCACCATGGATGTAGAGTCCTTTACATTCCACATTCCTCACAAGATGGATTGCTGCATGCAAATATTTCCTCCAAAAAACAATCTGGCCACGGAACCAGCCTTCCAGTTCATCAGGTTTGGGCTCCACCACAACTATTTTTTCCTTTGGGGACAATATATACCAACGGTGTATGGGCAGTGCCATGAGAAGCAAAATGTAACCACAGTGTGCTAATCTGTGTATGGCTAAACTAGAGCAAGATGTTTTGGCATCCTGCACTATTAAATCTCTAGCGTAACGTCTGCTATATTGATGACCTACTAATAATGTGGTCAGGCTCAAAGGATGATCTCCTTACCTGCCACAACAACTTCAACAAGTTCCACTCGATAATCAAGATCACCCTCAACTTTTTCAAAGTCCCAAAAAGAACGTCTTCATATCTGCAAAACACCACTTCCACCTCATCTGCATTAGTAACAAAGACCTTAATTTAATTTCCTTAGCCCATACTACTTAGCATCACCTCATGTCCTGCTGTAATATCTATTTAAAGTTGTCTCAGTAGTTCATTTGTAATATTGTCTGATGAAGGGGCCATTTGAGCTCTGAAAATGTACAAATTTACATTTTCTGCTTAGCCAATAAAGGTATCACTCCTATACAGGGGTGCATCAAGCACCCCTGCCGCCTGAGCCATAATTGAGGGGGGGTGCTATCAGGTCCCCGCCGCAGGTGAAGAGCGGGGGTAACGGGGGCCGCAGGGCTCTGTGCAGCGTGCTGTGCGCCTTTATCTTACCGCACCCAGCAGCGCCCAACAAGCAGGAAGCGGCTGTGTGGGGATAGCTGTGTGCTGCAAGGATTTTTTTCATGTTATTTGACTCTGCATCTTTGCTTGCACCAGTTCACACTAGTCTGTTGAGTGCTGTGCAGTTTTTCTTGTTATTTAGTATATGGAGTTGCAGGCTCCTTTGCTGCAATATGCACCCTCATTAACCTACAGGTGATCGAGGGTATAGATGGTGTCTGCCCACTGAAAAGTGGGGGGTGGACAAGGAGAATAGGGATATTAGAGTAGGACTCATCATGCCTGAAGTCACTTTGTCAGCAGTTGATGAGCAAACAGACATTGGCCAATGCTTGTACTAAGAACTTCAGAATTAAAAGATAGATTATTGAGTTTTTTGAAAAAACGTAAGTTTTTAAACTTTTTCCTCAAACACATATGGCTTGTAGCACTTGTACATCATTGGTAGTAGCTGTGTGCTGCAAGGATTTTTTTCATGTTGTGTGGGGATAGCGCCGCCCCCTGCCTGCTTGCCGCCTGAGTATGAGGGCTCACACTGTCCAATGGACGGTGCGGCCCTGCTCCTAGAATACTTTACTCAGTTTTTTTGAGTACTTAAGTATTTACATAGATTTTCCTGACTAGCACAGTACCACAATATTATTTTGCATTGTACTTCATATGTAATTTATAGAATGTTTACAATTACCAATAAACATCTTTTAAGCCAAAAGAATCCTGATGATAAATATTACTTTGTAATAGTATGGATAGAATCCTGATAATACACAGATATATAGTGATAACTTTATTTAATTTTCTAGGGCATTTTCTGGTTTTGAAAACGATCTTTTCATAGGGAATAATTTTTTAAATCCTGTTTTCGTGGATCCTCTGCACATGAACCATAGTAAAACCATGAATGCTCTTCTACCAGGCTCATGATGGGGAAAAATAATTCTAGAAGAGAAGACAATTCCAATAAACTAAGCAATTGATGTACGGAATTGTAGCTTGTCTGAGAATATTCTACCGCTTTCCTCTGATCCTGATCTAAAAATTATATTGGTCTTTCAAGATTACCTTTTCATTCCTTCAATTTGGATGAGTGACCTTTCCAATGATCAACCCTCTTGACCTCTTAAATATCCATTATATAAGCTACATGATTATGGAGGAATTTGTGATTTTTCTGAAAGGACCTGTTATTTCTCTCCTGAAATATGTGTTCAAAATTGTTGGTACCCCTCGTTTAAAGACTCTGATGTGCGGGTGTGTGATGCTAAGCAGTGTGGAGGAGGCTGGATCAGCAACCTCTGTAGTACCAAAGGTTATGGAGGAACCCAAGGAAAAAGTGTGCGCTAAAGTGAATTGTACTTTAAAAAATGTGTTCAAGTGTTGTACCCACAGTATCGATGTGTTGAAAATGCTGCGTGTAACGTTTAGTAAAAGACTGTTGAAAAAGAACTCGGAGTCTGTCCGTGACTTCCCTGTGCTCAGATTTGGTCTGTTACATGCCTGAAACAAGGTATGACTTGAACTCCTGAAGACCACACACCTAGCCAGGACCACCATAATCACAACCCCCCCTTGTTCTGTAGGGATGACCGAGGCACAGGCAACTAGGGGGTAACCCCTCACTCCCGAATATCGCCATGTGTCACCTTCACAAGCTGGCACTTGTAAGCGCTGCTGCAGCATTGCCAGACCAGGGAGAGCTGTAGCTGAGCAGTGGAAATGGTCGCACATGCGGCTTACCTTTACATGTAACTCAAGCAAATCTGGGTAGGTTTTCAGAAGCCACTCAACCACTAAGTTGAGCACGTGGGCCAGGCATGATATGTGTGATAGCTTGCCAAGTTTCAGAACCACCACCAGGGCAGGCTGGTAGTGGCCAGGCCCATGGTGATGTTTTTACTGCACAAGTTGTGACGCGCCCCCGGCAGTGGGGGTTACTCGGTCAACCGGGCCCGTGGCTTCTGCTGTTATCGTAGGGGGATCATGGGGTCAAGGCCTGGTCTCGTGGGTAGTTTATGGATGGTTGTCATGACGTCACCTGTGGTAAGCGGCTTTTAGTAGCCAGGGTTGCAGTGCAGGACCTCTGGGGACGATGGGCTGGCAGCGGTGTAGT
>JARQOC010004177.1:0-11532 GCA_033576535.1 Allobates femoralis
TCGACCCAATCATAGTAATAAAACTCCATAAAACAGATACCAGGACACTGTACGGATGAACTTAACTCCTCTCAGATATGATGTAGAAGTCAAGGAAGGAGAAAGGAGTGTGATTTCACTCTTTTTGGTTATAAGGTGTCTGACATCGTACAATTTTGAGTAAAAAGAATAATCTCTAATCCATCCATTAAGCATAATGAGTGTCTCCGAATCTAAAAACCTGTAGTAAAATGAAAAGAAAACAAAACATCGAATAAACAAAATAAATATATAATTTTAAACATTTACTGTAAGGGTACCGTCACACGTGGCGATCTCCTGGGCGATGCGATAGGCGACGCTCAGGCGTGGCCTGTCGCCGGCGACATCGACAATGCGTCGCCTAATGTAAATGGGCGACGGCGACACGTCTGAGAGGTCGCCTGGTTTCACAACAGTGCTGTGAAACCAGGCGACCATTCTTGGGCGATGTGTGCTGATCGCCCTGTTTAACATCTCATGAGCGATGTCAAAGGCGACAGCACACATCGCCCATACCATTCCTGTAGGCGTTTCAGGGCGTATTTACTACCTCTGGCGGTCTGCGTGGATTGGTGGCAGCTCGAGAGTTACGATTGGTTGTCTTGTTCCTCGGCGCCATATTTCATGATGTGTGCGGCCAAAGGTGTATTACCCAGGAGCGTACATACTGTACACAATCCATTCACACACTGTGTATTTGTGCTTTTTATTACGCGCGCGTTTTCACTGCAAAAACGCGCGCATAAAAAGAATCACCATGTCAATTCTTTCTGCAGTTTTTCTCTGCGTTTTTCTATTGCCCACATGATAAATGGGCTCTGAAAAAGCGCAGAGAAAAATGCAGAAAAGGGGGCGTGTCCTGGAGTGAGCAATGCCGGACGCTTAAACAGAGAGCTCTTCCAGCGGTCTCCATAAACCGAGGACAAAGCGGCACATAACGGGACCTTTCCACCCCCATCTGGAGGCGCATTAACTCCACAACCTCCGGTGATGCCGCGGACAGGATCTAGGAGCCGTGGCCCGATCCAAAAGGTATCTGATTTCTTCTCCCCTGAGCGCCCAGTAGCTGCAGGACTGAAAACCAAAATGGCGCCGACGGGAGAAGCAGCTTCCCGCTCTCCCCGCTCCCCTCACTCACAGACCTCACATACTAGCTCACAAAGTGATAGAGGTGAGCGTTCGCCTAGAGGGAGACAGGATGACTCCACAGTTATTACCTATGGTGCCCTGAGAGGTCTCCTGGGCGATCTGCGAGCCTCCATTCAGTCTGACATCAGGAACATAGTGGGAGAGATAAGAGCAGACATGGCGTCTATGAAGGAAAGAACTGGCCACCTAGAGGAAAAAATGGCCGAATTTGCTGGGGCCCACAATGAATTAGCAGACAGCTATCATGATATCTCACAAGACTTTAGAACCATGAAGGCGAAAGTCTGTGATCTTGATGATAAATTGAGAAGAAGTAACATAAAAGTGAGGGGAATTGCTGAGACAGAGGGAGAAGAAGATTTAACAGCTATAATATTGCCTTTCCTGAGGATAATTCTCCCCAAGGCTTCTACATCTGAATTAGACATTGAAAAAGCATTCAGACTTCCCCGCTCACAGAGAGCCCCTCCAGACGTCCCGAGAGACGTCATGGTGCACCTTACATCTCCTAAACTAAGAGACTCTTTGATGCACACCCTACGGAACAACCCGATCCTGGAGGGTCCTTTCACTAAATGGTCTCTCTTCCCGGATCTCTCTCAGGGAACACTAGCAAGGAGAAGAGACTTCGCACCATACTGCGCCGTTTTGAGAGACCGTGGAATCAACTACGCATGGGGTTCCCCTGTTCATGTAACATTTAGATACAAAGGGAAACGTCAGCTGTTTTCCTCTCCATCAAAAATGAAAACAGCCCTGATAGACTGGAGGTTAATGGCGAAATCTGGCTCGCCGCCAAACAGCTCATCACCACGTAACAACAACAGCTCAGCTGCGTCCCCAGAAGGAGAGTCAGGATTGCAATGAAGATCAGTCCTCGAGGAGTGGAATACGCCGCTGGTATGACTTAAGTCATAATTCTCTGCTGGACTCTCAGATCTTAGCACTGGTTGTTGAGTTCTGTGCGTTCATTTGGGGCCCGTCATCGCCCCTTATTTTTCTCCCCCCACAGAGGCCCACAAGTTAATCTCACTAATTGGGTGAGAACGAACCCTGGGCCTGACGAGCGACTTCACGAAGGCCTCTAAGTTAAATGCATAGTTATATTTGTTGACCCGTGGTCACCGGATTCTCTCTAACATCTCTTTCTTACTTTTTCTCTAACTAGCTTGTTGATCCCCCCTTTTCGTTTTCCCCCCTCTTGTCATCTTCTCTTTTCTCTCAACACCTACTTAATCCACTACTTTCCCAAACATCTATTCATTACTTCACACCAATCCTATAACTGCATAGCTTCTATCCCCCCTTTTTACCTCTCTATCTCTATTCCTTCTTCTATTTCTTACTCCTCTACTTATCACTAATTCCCCCACTATAAGCTCACCTCTCCTATATCTCCTTCTTCTTCCTAAATTCACCTTCTCCACATCTTTATTCACCAGCTCAACAGATCTCTCCGGTGGTGACCGGTTCCTTTAACCTAAGCAAATTCAATTACTAAACTGATAATTTTTGTGTTCTGAAACTTGAAGAACTTGAATGTTATTCAAATGTTGTTGACTGTAAATTTATAATTTTAATTATTGTATTTTCCTCACTGTTCTACTTCCCCTCCACCTTCACTTCTCCTCCCCACCCTCTATCCTAATTCATTTCCCACCTCAGATTCCCAACGCAGCGTAATTAGTTGTCATCCTATTGGTTGTAACTCGGCAATCTCTTCCTTGAACCTAACTATCTACCAAGATGAGCTTCCAATGTGCGTCAATCAATGTTAATGGCTTAAATTCCCCAAAAAAGAGAACCCTGGTGTGGCAGCAGCTCACCAAATTGAAAGCAGACATTATTTTTGTCCAGGAGACCCACCTACTAGAGGTGGACAACTTCAGAATGGGGTCTTTAAAGTTCCCCTTCCAATACTTTGCTAATGCTCCTACCAAAACTTCAGGGGTGGCTATCTTTGTCCATAAAGCTCTGGCATTTCAACTAATTGAGAGTGTAGCAGACCCGTTGGGTCGCTACCTAGTGGTCCGGGCCATGATCAATGGGAAACCTTTCACCTTGGTATCTGTATATGGCCCTAACACAAACCAACTAAAATTTACTCGCTCACTGTTCAACACATTGGATGAGCTCTCAAAGGGATTTTTTCTACTGGCAGGAGACTTTAACATTCCAGTAAACAAATACCTTGATTGTTCAACCCCTTCAACCTGTCGGGGTGATCTGGGGGGTCTATTACGTACCCACCAACTTCACGATATCTGGCGTTATACCCATGGTGAAGAGAGAGACTACACTTTCCTATCTCCTAGATTTCAAACATACAGCCGAATAGACTACTTTTTGGTTGGGGACTCTCTTCTCCCGAGATGTCAAACATCATCCATTGGACACATCACCTGGTCCGATCACGCCCCAATTCTACTCCGCATTGCCGATGACCTGCAAATTTCCCCTACACCTACATGGACAATGAATGACCATCTTCTAACTATACCGGACAACATATCACACATTGACTCCCAGCTAGACCAATACTTTTTGCTTAACCAAACTCATGACACAGACCCTGAAGTATTATGGTTCGCCCACAAAGCTGTATTGAGAGGCCAACTTATTCAGATAGCGGCTCGTGCAAAACGTAATCGAAATGAGCAACTAGAAGCCCTTACCAAAAAACTATCAACTTTAGAAGCACTGTATAAACAAGCCCAAACTCAACAAACTCGGACTGAACTAGAGGCCACCCGTAAAGACCTCAAAGCCCTCCTACTTTACAGAGTAGAATTCAACCTTAAAAAGCTTAAAGCGCGTTATTACGGAATGGGCGACAAAGCAGGTAAACTTCTAGCAAATAGGATTAAAAAAAAAAGGATATCCACCAAAATTGATCATATCCTCCGGCCTTCAGGAGAGAAAATTAGACACCCCCTGGAAATTACTGCCCAATTTAAAGACTACTATACATCCCTATATAACCTTCGTGATGATCCCCACACCCCACAGCCAAATAACGATATAATCAAATCCTTCTTGGCCCAAGCGCGCTTACCTAAGCTGAATGCCACTCAACTTTCTCTACTAAACGCCCCCTTCTCCACTGATGAAATCAAGTCAATAATCCTTTCGACAAAGAAGTCGTCAGCCCCAGGCCCAGACGGATTCTCTAACAAATACTACGCGACTTTTCAGACTAAACTAATTCCTCACATGCTCTCCCTCTTCTCATTCTGGAGAGATAAGGGACGTATACGTCCCGAGGGTCTGGAAGCTACGATTGCTATGATTCCAAAACCGGGCAAGCCCCCTAACTCCCCACCAAACTTCCGCCCAATTGCCTTACTAAACGGAGACGTAAAAATTTCCGCAAAGCTACTGGCCCAACGCTTAGCGACAGTATTACCTGGCCTGATAGGCCTGGAACAAGTGGGTTTTATCCCAGGACGACAAGCCTCCGATGGTACACGACGAGTGGTCGACCTTCTGGAGATTTTGGAGCGAGGAGGGGCCCCCAGTGCATTGCTCTCTTTGGACGCCGAAAAGGCGTTTGACAGAGGGCACTGGGGGTACCTTGAGGCGGTCTTAAACGAGTTTGGATTGGTGGGCGACTTTAAGGCGGCGGTTTTGGCTCTCTACACCTCTCCCATAGCTAAGGTCAGGGCTTCGGGTTTTCTGTCAGACTCTTTCTCGTTGACTAACGGGACCCGACAGGGGTGTCCGCTCTCCCCGCTAATTTTTGCTCTGATCATGGAGCCGTTGGCGGCTAGAGTGAGACGGGACCCTCTGATCTCAGGCCCATGTTTGGGGGAGGTGGAACATAAAATTGGTTTATACGCGGACGACGTAATTTTTATCTGTACAAATCTCACTGTCACCATCCCTAGAATAATGAACCTATTGGAAGACTTCTCCGCGGTGTCATATTATAAACTAAATATAACCAAATCTCTACTATACCCGGTCCAGATACCTCCGACACTTTCGGAAACACTTAAGACACTTTTCCCATTTCAATGGTCTCCTACGGGAATCCCATACCTGGGGATAATGATTTCACACACTAAAGATATGCTCCGACGTAATTACGAAACACTGCTTCAAACATTGAAAGAAGGCACCTCAGCACATAAACAATTAATCCTTTCATGGGTTGCCAGAATCCACATTGTAAAAATGATATACCTCCCAAAAATCTTATACATATTCAGATGTCTGCCGTTGCATTTCCCAAAACGCATGATCGCAACCCTACAATCTACATTAATCGACTTTATTTGGGATTATAAGCATCACAGGGTAGGCATGAAGGTTTTGACTCTTCCGACCCATCTCGGGGGAATGGGAGTCCCCAACCTGAAACATTATTATGTAGCCTCTCACCTAACGGTAGCTTGTCAGTGGTGGGCTGACACCCCCAACCAGTTGTGGATGTCAATTGAGAAACAGTACGCCCCACAGGGTTCCACTAAACTACTACTGGAAATGAATCTACTGAGGACTACTGAAAATTCGGCCTTACTTAAACCTATGCGAACTTTGGTACAAATTTGGCGACAGAATTCACACCCCCTACTTTCTTTTCTACTAAAATCAGTATCTCTCCGGGCGGTCGAAACACTAGTGAACTCTCTCTCTCTCCATCATTGGCGATCCAAGGGAATCGTTTACATTCATCAGGTCCTAGATGACTCCACCATGAAATCCTTCGCTGAATTGACAGACAGATACGCTATCCCTAGAACTTCATTTTACCAATACTTACAATTACGCCATTTTTTAAGCTCTGTGACATTGATCCCTGTAGACTTGTCCACGGTGGATGGCCTGGTTCAGAGATTCTTTCGATCTTCCCCCGCGGGTTTAAGAGGAGTCTCCATTATGTATGGGGCCTTATCCCGACTACATTCCCTAGAGAAACTGCCTTATATGACCAGGTGGGAAGTAGCTTTAAAAGACGAATTCTCTCTGAATCAGTGGCAAGAAGCCTCAGGGAAAAGCACAAAATATACCAGTTGTGTGAATCATCATGAACAGCTCAAAAAAGTGCATTTCGAGTGGTACGTCACCCCAAAAGCTTTGGCGAGGTATAAGAATGGATCTCATGGCTCAGCTCAGTCCTGTTGGAGAGGATGCGACCAGACAGGGTCCTCTTTACATATGTGGTGGGACTGTAGTGCTTTGCAAGGGTTCTGGCAGGGAGTGTCCTCCCTCCTAACTTCCTTAACAGGGGTCTCCTTTCAACTAAAACCATCACTGGCGATTCTGGGGCTGGAACTAGATGATTGGCCGACACCATTACGACCAATGGTAGCCAATGTTTTACTGGCAGCGAGATTGTGTGTCGCCAGACATTGGAAATCAAACACATCACCATCTATGCCAGAATTACATACAGCTATTAACCTCCATCTCCAACATGAGATCATGTTGGCACATGATGCATCCCAACGAAACAGAGTTCTCATTTGGTGGGACCCCTGGATAATGTCCCTGTATAATACTGTCCAGATCCCATCTTAAACTAGAGTCCCCTATAACGGAGATGTTGAAAAACCACTATTCCTGGGTCATTTAGACGAAAGCTGTCGTGGTGGGACCTCATCCCCCTCCCCCCCCCCCCTCCCCACCCTCTCTTTTATCCTTCTTCTGATATTTCCTTGTCTCCTTCTTTCCCCCATTGTTTATAGTTAAACCTGATTTTAGGTTAACGTTTTGATATTAGACAATTGCATATATTAAAAACAATACGGACTTAACCACCTAGAAAAATTACAAATATTACTATTATAAACAGTACTTACATTTATTTTCAATATTGTAACACGTCTTACTCTGTATGCTAAACAAACGAATAATAAAAATCATTGTTATAAAAAAAAATGCAGAAAAAAAAAAGCAGTGTGTGAAAGGAGCTGCGTATTTCACAAAATACGCGCGTAAAAAAGCGCAGCTGCGTAAAAAGACGCAGTGTGCGAACGTAGCCTTTAGTCTGCATGGAGAAGGAAATGATAGGTGTCTATACATCCCATAACTGCAAACACACAAATATCTGTGCACACACATACTTTCAAGGCTGCAATATTATCCAGACCAAGAAAGCAAGAGTGATTTTATTAGACAACGCAATTGTGCTTTGCCTTCTTGGCAACGCCAATGCATATAGCAATAATCCGCGACACATCACACGAGAGTTGTCTATTCATATCACACGAGAGTTGTCTATTGTGGCGCGGCGAACAAGGAAGGACATTAAAATAATGACCAATCACACACGTCTTCAAGGCGTTACAAAACATAATGTCACGCCTATCTCCAAGCTGTGGCTCCAAATTACGCCCACATCGCTAATGTGTGACGCGAATACATCCACCAGCGACTTGATCGCCCCTGGGCCTTGGGCGACGCTCAGGCAATTTCTGTTCGGGTTGTCGCCCGAGCGTCGCCTAAGTTGTCGCCCGAGCGTTACCTAATGTAAATGGGCGACGGCGACCTAAGGCGACACGCAAATGCGTGCGCGCGCACGTGCGTCGCCTATCGCATCGCTCGGGAGATCGCCACGTGTGACGGTACCCTTAGAAACTTGATAAAAAAAAAGAGAACAGCAAAAAAGACTGATTAATTTTCCTTACAAATTGCACAAATTTGTAAAAAAAAAACAACTATTTGTGTAGATGCCAAACAAGGGCATCCGCTTGATGGCGGTAATAAGCTAAATGGCTGGGCTTCTATTTGCTGCATTGCCTTAGTGATGTTGTGACTCAGGCGCTGTACAGGAAACATAAGTGTTAATGTACAGAACCTCTGTAAGCACATTGACAGCTTGAATGGACATAGGTCACCCATGTAGATATCAGTCATTATATTTTATTAATATCTAATATATAAGCAATTTTGAGGTGGCCTAATTTACAATATACATTTCAGTCATTATACATATTCAACTAATTATATTGTAACGACAGCTTACACCTCCTTGGTATTCTCTCAAGGTTTGGGATGGGTTTGACCACAAAGTGAAGGAAAAGTAGCCAATAAGAGCTCAGAGCCGGTGGAAACTCCTTCAGACTTGTCATTCCACTTAACAGCCTGATGAAGCTGCTTGAGAGAAACGTATACTTATAATGAGACACACCAATGGGGATTCTATTGTACTATCCCAAATAGGTTTTTTTTAAGAAAAAAAAATGGGACCACACTTCTATCCTTCCTTGCCTTTTTATTGACATCTTGGATGAGTAGAGTGCATATAGAAGAAACCCAGTATTTTTCTCTACAATTGTATCCATCTCCGATATAGGTAACTAAGGAGCCGAATTCCAGTGTTTGCTGCGGATTGTTGTTGTATACTGTTATTGCAATATCTCTATTGTATATTGTTAGAAGAAGCAAAACAATATGTGCTTGTTTCCTAAGGGCCCTTTCAAATCAGCGTTTATTTGAAATCGCGGCAGATGCGTTTTTTTTCGCGGCCGCACCTGCCGCAAGTCCCCCTATACTTTTTATGGGGATTACCGCAACCGCGCCGCAAGTGCAGCGGTTATGCGGCAATCGCGGCAGATGCGGTTTTTTCACTGCATCTGCCGCGATTTCAAATAAACGCTGATGTGAAAGGGCCCTAATATAGCCATGAAAACTAGTAAGGAAATATGCACTGATGCGTAGGTGATGATGGCTTGTACAGCGCGTAACACAAATCCATGTGAACTCAATAATTCTTACTTTTATAACAGCAATTACATTTTTATTTTCCAGCTGTTCAGTAAACTCTGGAGTGCAGACAGAGATAATAGAAAATGGAGTATCTCCACAAGTTAGATTCAGGATCCCAGTTTTCCTTTTTACTGCATTTTCTTATGTTAACATCTTTTGTGAAACTAAGATATGTAACAAAAGTGAAGATTGTGCTCAGGTATGTGATCATTGTGTTGGGATGTTTATTTATTGGAGTATGAACTTTAATGCTATGTTCAGACGAGCGCGTATTTCATGCATCTTTTACACACAAAATATGCATTTAAAATGCATTGCATATCATTAACCATTAAAGTCAATACAATTTTGAGAGTACTGTTCAGATGATGCGTAATTTTAGAGAGCATTTTGGTTGCATATTATGAATACAGAAAAATAAGCATCATGTCAATTGTTTGAGACGTGTATTTTCCATAGACCCCATTGTAATCTTTAAAATGCACATCAAATAAGCATATGTGTTCACACAGTGCATATGTGTCCCATATTTTGTCCATATTTGCTGCGGAGAATGAAAAATCCAAGCATAAAAAAGTCAAAAACACATCAACAAAGTGACGCACACCTGGCAAGAGGATAGAGATTATGAGCAGAAATTTTCAGCATGCAATACTTACTCGTCTGAACATAGCATGAAATGCAAAGATACTTCCCAAATGCTTGAATTTTGCCATTGATGCATCTAAATGGTGTTATTTAAGTGTAAGTAATCTTGCATCCATACCTGAGGACGTAGTTATTGTGGGTAATCAATCTAATATTACTGCACACAATATTACAATTTAACATTCTAGGTGTGCTCTGATAAAATTGCAGGTAGGTTTATAAAATCAAGGACACATTAAATAGATTCCATACAGATGTTAATAGTATGTGTGACTATCCCAAGATGCCTTTCACACTCCCAAGTTTTGGCATTAGTCCACAGCACCATATTCCCCTCGCCCCCGTCTACCTCAAGTATGCCATCTTATGCATAGTATTAGATGGCCATGGTGAGTTGTTCAAGTATGCCTATGTCTTGCTCTCCTCTACAGCCTATTTCATTAAATATTTGAATGCTATAGACATCTTGCTGGTGGTTCTCTCAAATGCAAGTGCTAAAATTCTGCTTTTTTGAAGGGCTATAATGTGCCAAACTACTTATCCTTTAGTCAATGCACAGGTCCATTCCTGTATCCTTATAATGGCCTTCCAATAGGTCATTTTAGGTACCTGCATTGTGGCAAGGTATAGTTTTGTTTTGATATATTTAAGGCTGCTTTCACATCAGCTTTGTTTTTAATTTGCGGCAGATCCGTCAGATTTTGCAGCATTTGCCGCATAAGGACCGTTTGCGACACGAATGCGGCAAGCTGCATTCATTCTCTATGGGACTTGTGGTCAGGTGGGGCAATTGCGGTTTTGCCGGATTCGGCACTTGCGACACTTACAGCAAGTAAAACAATAACGCTGCTAGCAGCTGGGTCCGGCACAACCACACTTGCCGCACCTGACCACAAGTCCCATAGAGAATGAATGGGGCTTGTCACATTTGTGCCTCAAACAGCCCTTATGCGGCAAATGCAGCAAAATCTGCCGTATCTGCTGTAAATTAAAAAAACGCTGATTTGAAAGGTCCCTAACCCAGCCTTTTTCAGGATTGTTTTCCAATTTGCTGCCAACCTTACTTGTTGCCTATCTACTATAAAGTATGAGGAAGGCTGCACCAATTTTTGCTCATCTGACTACATTCCTTGCTTATTGTCTTTATATTGCTTCCTGGTGTCCACCTATTTCTACTATAAACTCCTCTTATGTTAGTGACTTGGGGATTCCCTGCAGGAAAGTCTAGATCCTGGATGTGGATTAAAAGATAAATACCAGGAAATTCCATTAGATACCATTGGTATAGGCCAAATCTATTACAAACCAGCAGGTGATCACCACCTTTGGTAATCCTATAGCCATGCCAACTGTGCTGTGACATAAGCAACTGATTGTGGAAGCCAAAGAAAAACTTTGTTCTAATGCTCCAGCTTCCATCAATGCCTTCAAATTCCCTCAACCTACCTGACCACAATGTGTATATACTAAAGGTACCATTACACATCTCAATGTTGAAACGATATCACCAGCGATCTCATGGGCGGTGCGGTCGTTAGGACATCGTTTATAGATCGTTGGTGAGATGTCACATGTGTAGATATTGTGGACGACGCACCAACAATCCAGCGAGCAGATATTGTTCGCACAACCCAGCGAACGATACTTGTTCACTGATGTGAATGGCCGAATTCGTGAACGACTTCGTTATCGCGGTGTCACACAGAACGATGCAGCAGGTTGGCTGATCGTGGATCGTCTGATTTGAGAACATGCTCTCAAATCTGAGATCAACGATCCAACAATTTATCGTAATTGAATCTCGGTGTCACACGAAACGAAGTAGTAATGATGTCGCTTGAACGACTCCAAACCCGTGACGTGTGAGTGATATCGTTCACGATATCGTCCAGTGTAACGGTACCTTTAGGTTTATATCTATTATTTTGCACATTTCTTAACCACTGTCATACACTCAAAAGGTCAAATCACTAGTGAGATTCAGAATGTTTAGAGTAAGGT
>JARQOC010004178.1:0-11513 GCA_033576535.1 Allobates femoralis
CGACTCGCCGAGCACCGAGTAATCTCATGATACTCGTGCTGTGCTCGTGGTCGTCATCTCTGCATGTTGGCGCTCTTTTGAGAGCCAGCCCACGTGCAGGGATTGGCTGGCAGACCACTGCAATGCCACAGCCCTGTTAGTTGTGGCATAGCAGTGATTGGCCGGCCTGCACAGCATCACCGAGCCTTTATAACTCCCGGCGCGCTGTGCTCGGCACACAGCCTTCCAGACAGTGAGTGTAGGGAGAGTGTCTGCTGCTGCTTAGGGACAGATTTGCGGCCCTTACAGGTAGATCCGGAGCAGGGCTGCAAACTGCTGCTGCTGACCACAACAGTCCTTCTCAGGACTAATCTAGGAGGATATAGGCAGGGTGATACAGATTGGTATCCAAGCTTTTCTGTGACCATTAGAGTCACCACACTCTTGTACTTACTACCTTAATACAGGTTAGGGACTAAAATCGTCTCCTGAAACCATTACAGTCACCAGACAGGTGTACGTACTACCTTAATACAGGTTAGGGAACTAAAATCCTAACTCTTGTCATCTCAACAGTCACCACACTGTTGTACGTCATACCTTTTTACAGGTTAGGGAACTAAAATCCTAACTCTTGTCATCTCAACAGACACCAGACAGGTGTACGTACTACCTTAATACAGGTTAGGGACTAAAATCGTCTCCTGAAACCATTACAGTCACCAGACAGGTGTACGTACTACCTTAATACAGGTTAGGGACTAAAATCGTCTTCTGAAACCTTACAGTCACCAGACAGGTGTACGTACTACCTTAATACAGGTTAGGGAACTAAAATCCTAACTCTTGTCATCTCAACAGTCACCAGACAGGTGTACGTACTACCTTAATACAGGTTAGGGAACTAAAATCCTAACTCTTGTCATCTCAACAGTCACCACACTGTTGTACGTCATACCTTTTTACAGGTTAGGGAACTAAAATCCTAACTCTTGTCATCTCAACAGACACCAGACAGGTGTACGTACTACATTAATACAGGTTAGGGACTAAAATCGTCTCCTGAAACCATTACAGTCACCAGACAGGTGTACGTACTACCTTAATACAGGTTAGGGACTAAAATCGTCTTCTGAAACCATTACAGTCACCAGACAGGTGTACGTACTACCATAATACAGGTTAGGGAACTAAAATCCTAACTCTTGTCATCTCAACAGTCACCAGACAGGTGTACGTACTACCTTAATACAGGTTAGGGAACTAAAATCCTAACTCTTGTCATCTCAACAGTCACCACACTGTTGTACGTCATACCTTTTTACAGGTTAGGGAACTAAAATCCTAACTCTTGTCATCTCAACAGACACCAGACAGGTGTACGTACTACCTTAATACAGGTTAGGGACTAAAATCGTCTCCTGAAACCATTACAGTCACCAGACAGGTGTACGTACTACCTTAATACAGGTTAGGGACTAAAATCGTCTTCTGAAACCATTACAGTCACCAGACAGGTGTACGTACTACCTTAATACAGGTTAGGGAACTAAAATCCTAACTCTTGTCATCTCAACAGTCACCAGACAGATGTACGTACTACCTTAATACAGGTTAGGGAACTAAAATCCTAACTCTTGTCATCTCAACAGTCACCACACTGTTGTACGTCATACCTTTTTACAGGTTAGGGAACTAAAATCCTAACTCTTGTCATCTCAACAGTCACCACACTGTTGTACGTCATACCTTTTTACAGGTTAGGGAACTAAAATCCTAACTCTTGTCATCTCAACAGTCACCACACTGTTGTACGTCATACCTTTAAAGAGGTTAGGGAACTAAAATCCTAACTCTTGTCATCTCAACAGTCACCACACTGTTGTACGTCATACCTTTGAAGAGGTTAGGGAACTAAAATCCTAACTCTTGTCATCTCAACAGTCACCACACTGTTGTACGTCATACCTCTTTACAGGTTAGGGAACTAAAATCCTAACTCTTGTCATCTCAACAGTCACCACACTGTTGTACGTCATACCTTTTTACAGGTTAGGGACTAAAATCGTCTCCTGAAACTATTACAGTCACCAGACAGGTGTACGTACTACCTTAATACAGGTTAGGGACTAAAATCGTCTCCTGAAACCATTACAGTCACCAGACAGGTGTACGTACTACCTTAATACAGGTTAGGGAACTAAAATCCTAACTCTTGTCATCTCAACAGTCACCAGACAGGTGTACGTACTACCTTAATACAGGTTAGGGAACTAAAATCCTAACTCTTGTCATCTCAACAGTCACCACACTGTTGTACGTCATACCTTTAAAGAGGTTAGGGAACTAAAATCCTAACTCTTGTCATCTCAACAGTCACCACACTGTTGTACGTCATACCTTTAAAGAGGTTAGGGAACTAAAATCCTAACTCTTGTCATCTCAACAGTCACCACACTGTTGTACGTCATACCTTTTTACAGGTTAGGGAACTAAAATCCTAACTCTTGTCATCTCAACAGTCACCACACTGTTGTACGTCATACCTTTAAAGAGGTTAGGGAACTAAAATCCTAACTCTTGTCATCTCAACAGTCACCACACTGTTGTACGTCATACCTTTAAAGAGGTTAGGGAACTAAAATCCTAACTCTTGTCATCTCAACAGTCACCACACTGTTGTACGTCATACCTTTTTACAGGTTAGGGAACTAAAATCCTAACTCTTGTCATCTCAACAGTCACCACACTGTTGTACGTCATACCTTTAAAGAGGTTAGGGAACTAAAATCCTAACTCTTGTCATCTCAACAGTCACCACACTGTTGTACGTCATACCTTTAAAGAGGTTAGGGAACTAAAATCCTAACTCTTGTCATCTCAACAGTCACCACACTGTTGTACGTCATACCTTTTTACAGGTTAGGGAACTAAAATCCTAACTCTTGTCATCTCAACAGTCACCACACTGTTGTACGTCATACCTTTTTACAGGTTAGGGAACTAAAATCCTAACTCTTGTCATCTCAACAGTCACCACACTGTTGTGAGTCATACCTTTTTACAGGTTAGGGAACTAAACTCCTAACTCTTGTCATCTCAACAGTCACCACACTGTTGTACGTCATACCTTTTTACAGGTTAGGGAACTAAAATCCTAACTCTTGTCATCTCAACAGTCACCACACTGTTGTACGTCATACCTTTTTACAGGTTAGGGAACTAAAATCCTAACTCTTGTCATCTCAACAGTCACCACACTGTTGTACGTCATACCTTTAAAGAGGTTAGGGAACTAAAATCCTAACTCTTGTCATCTCAACAGTCACCACACTGTTGTACGTCATACCTTTATACAGGTTAGGGAACTAAAATCCTAATCTCCTGTGACCTCAACAGTCACCAGACAGTTGTCGCTGTATACAGGCAAAATGCGCAAAGGCGTTGGCAAGGGCATTGGCAAGGAACAAGGAATTGGACATGATGGTGGTGCAGGCAGAGGCCGAGGTCGTGTGCAAGCACTAATTTCGCAACAACAAAGGGCCACATCTCCTCACTCGCACGTCCTGTCCCAAATTCTTGGGGCCCGCAGCAGTACACCACTGTTGAACCAAGACCAGTGTCAACAGGTTGTTACTTGGATAGCGGATAATGCTTCAAGTCAGATGGGCACCTCCACAAACACCCTGTCTTCCACACGGTCAACTGTCAGTAGCCGTGATACTGCACCGCACATTTCCCAACCTGATCCTCCTTCCTACCACCTGGACGAGTACACGTCCACGGACATTACTGATCCCACACTAGGACACTCGGAAGAGCTGCTCACGTATCCATTTGCAGAATCTGGCCTGTCGCCACCTCCTCTTGAAGTGGGTCATGAGGAGATGGTATGTACAGATGCCCAAATATTTGAGCAGCCACGTTATGACGAACGGAACGTTGTCAAAGTGTCTCAACAAGGGGTGGACGATGATGAGACACAATTGCCAGGAAGTCAGGAGGAGGATCAGGGTGCGGAAGAGGAAGACGACGTGGTGGATGATCCAGTAGCTGACCCAACATGGCAGGAGGATATGCAGAGTGAGGACAGCAGTGCACAGGGGGAGGGAGGCGTAGCATCCCAACAGGCAGTACGAAGCAGGGTTGCGTCCGCAGGCAGAAGGCAGGCAACCGTTCCCCGGAACAACAACACGACTCAAGGTGCCTGTGCAAATGTTCGGTCTTCCCGAGTCTGGGAGTTTTTTAAGTTGGCTCCAGAAGACTCTAAAAAGGCCATTTGCCACACCTGCCATGCCACTATCAGCAGGGGTACGAAAACTAGCAGCCTGACCACCACCAGCATGATCAGGCACATGTCAGCCAAGCACCCGACTTTGTGGGAAGTAACACAGAGTCGAGGAGCGGTGCGTGCTGATGTCACTGCTACGTCTTCGCCTGTTGTGCATGCGAGCCAATCCCCTGTCCATGCTGGCTGCGAACAAGCCTCCGGCCCTGCACCTGAAGTTGCCCACTCACAAATTACACCACCATCAAGCACGTCCTTGTCTCAGCGCAGCGTTCAATTATCCATTCAGCAAACATTTGAACGCAGGCGCAAATACGCTGCCAATGCCCCACATGCCACAGTCCTGAATGATCACATTTCGCGACTCATAGCGCTAGAAATGTTGCCTTTCCGTCTGGTGGAGACGGACGCATTCCGCGACCTGATGGCGGCTGCTGTCCCACGTTACTCGGTCCCCAGCCGACACTATTTCTCCAGATGTGCCGTCCCCGTATTGCATAACCACGTGTCCAACAGCATCACACGTGCCCTGAACAATGCTGTTTCAGCCAAAGTCCACCTAACCACAAACACGTGGACAAGTGCTTGTGGGCAAGGCCGCTACATCTCCTTGACGGCACACTGGATTAATATTGTGGAGGCTGGGACCCAGTCTGAGCGAGGGACGGAACACGTCCTTCCCACACCAAGAATAGCAGGCCCTACCTCTGTCAGGGTTTCACCGACACTCTACAGCTCCGGAATGTCATGCTCTTCAGCCTCCTCCTTCTGCGCATCCTCATCCACTGTACCCTCCACACCAGTCCCAAGCTGGAAGCACTGCAGCACTGCCTCTGCAAAGCGGCAACAGGTTGTGCTGAAGCTAGTCTGCATAGGGGAAAAACCCCACAATGCAGAAGAGGTGTGGACAGCTCTGAAACAGCAGGCAGATCACTGGCTCACACCTCTGAACCTAAAGCCAGGAAAGGTCGTGTGTGACAATGGCCGGAACCTGGTGGCAGCTTTGAGGTGAGGGCAGCTGACGCATGTTCCATGCGTGGCCCATGTGCTCAACCTGGTGGTTCAGAGGTTTGTGAAGTCATACCCGGAGGTGTCTGACCTGCTGGTAAAAGTTCGGCGTCTGTCTGCACATTTTCGCAAGTCCCCTGCTGCTTCAGCCGGCCTTGCCAGCTTTCAGCGCCGTTTGCGTCTTCCGGCCCACAGACTGGTGTGTGATGTCCTCACGCGTTGGAATTCAACGCTGCACATGTTGGTCAGGATATGTGAGCAGAAGAGGGCAGTTGTGGACTACCTGCATCACCTAAGCCGTCGGGAAATGGGTTAAACTCCACACATAACACCTGAGGAGTGGAGATGGATGTCGGACCTATGCACCGTCCTCCAAAACTTTGAGGACTCCACCAAGATGGTGAGCGGCGATGACGCCATTATTAGCGTCACCATACCACTACTCTGCCTTCTAAAACGGTCTCTGCTGAAAATAAAAGAGGATGCATTGCAGGCCGAGCGCGATGACTTAGAGCAAGAAACTGTAGTGGGTGTGGGTGAAAACACACAGCCCAGCCTCATGTCATCACAACGTGTAGTGGAGGACTATGATGAGGAGGAGGAGGAGGATGAAGACATGGAGCAACTCTCAGGCCAAATTGGGAATATGACATGCACACCAGTCATACCCTCGATTCAGCGTGGCTGGCCAGAGGACAGGGGAAATGAGGAGGAGGAGGAGGAGGAGGAGGACAGCATGTTCAGTCATCGTGTTGGTCTGGATACTGAAGTGATGGCTGTTAAGAGTCTGGCGCACATGGCTGACTTTATGGTAAGCTGCCTGTCTCGTGACCCTCGCGTTCAGAACATCTTGGCCGACAATCAGTACTGGTTGGCAACACTCTTAGACCCACGCTACAAGGAGAACTTTATGTCTCTCATTCCTGAGGCGGAGAAGTAAGCCAAAATGCAGCAGTTCCTCAGGGCCATAGTCACGGAAGTTGTCAAATCATTCCCCTCCCAAAACGCTAGCGGCATAGCTCAGGATTCGATGGACAACCAAGGCGTACGGCCGAGAGGGGCACAAGTCCAATCCGCCAGAGGCAGGGGAACTGTCTTTACGATGTGGGACAGTTTTCTCAGCCCCTCACGTACCACAGCCCCTGAGGTGCGGGGTAGTGCCACCAGAAATGCTAAGTTTGGGCAGATGCTGAAGGAGTACCTTGCAGATCAAACAACTGTACTGCGAGATTCCTCGGTGCCTTTCAATTATTGGGTCTCCAAGCTCGACACGTGGCATGAATTGGCTCTCTCCGCCTTGGAAGTCCTGGCCTGCCCTGCCGCTAGCGTTTTATCAGAGCGTGTTTTCAGTGCTGCAGGTGGAATCATCACTGATAAACGCACCCACCTGTCAACTGAAAATGCGGACAGGCTGACTCTGATCAAGATGAACAAGGGTTGGATTGGGCCAGACTTCACTGCACCACCAGCAAATGACAACTGAATTAAATTTTGTTATTTGAATTTGACATGTACCTCCACTCACCCATGGGTACACACTTCCGGACTTTGGCTAATCGCTGGACTGCTCCTCCTTCTCCTCATGTGACACCATGATGACCGTTACAATACTTAGGCTTTTGTTTGAGGTATACCCGCAGTGGTAAATTTTTTAGCCCATTCTGTTACAATGGGCATTACAACGACAGGAGACCCGCTCCTTTTCAATGGGAAAAATGTTTTTAGGCACTCCTACACGTCTCTATCCAGGGACAAAGAGGAGCCTCCCAATTTTTGGCTGCCCTGACCAAAGGGCTATACTACAATACACCCACTTGAGGGTTACAGGCCCTACTACATGTCTTTAAGCATGGGTCATTGTTGAACCTCCCAATTTTTGGCTGACCTGACCAAAGGGCTATACTACAATACACCCAGTTCTTGTTAACAGGCCCTCCTGCACGTCTCTATCCAGGGACAAAGAGGAGCCTCACAATTTTTGGCTGCCCTGACCAAAGGGCTATACTACAATGCACCCACTTGAGGGTTACAGGCCCTACTACATGTCTGTAAGCATGGGCCATTGTTGAACCTCCCAATTTTTGGCTGCCCTGACCAAAGGGCTATACTACAATACACCCAGTTCTTGTTAACAGGCCCTCCTGCACGTCTCTATCCAGGGACAAAGAGGAGCCTCCCAATTTTTGGCTGCCCTGACCAAAGGGCTATACTACAATACACCCACTTGAGGGTTACAGGCCCTACTACATGTCTGTAAGCATGGGTCATTGTTGAACCTCCCAATTTTTGGCTGCCCTGACCAAAGGGCTATACTACAATACACCCACTTGAGGGTTACAGGCCCTACTACATGTCTGTAAGCATGGGTCATTGTTGAACCTCCCAATTTTTGGCTGCCCTGACCAAAGGGCTATACTACAATACACCCACTTGAGGGTTACAGGCCCTACTACATGTCTGTATGCATGGGTCATTGTTGAACCTCCCAATTTTTGGCTGCCCCGGCCAAAGGCCTAGGCTAAAATAAACCCACTTGAGGGTTACAGGCCCTACTACATGTCTGTATGCATGGGTCATTGTTGAACCTCCCAATTTTTGGCTGCCCAGACCAAAGGGCTATACTACAATACACCCACTTGAGGGTTACAGGCCCTACTACATGTCTGTATGCATGGGTCATTGTTGAACCTCCCAATTTTTGGCTGCCCTGACCAAAGGGCTATACTACAATACACCCACTTGAGGGTTACAGGCCCTACTACATGTCTGTAAGCATGGGTCATTGTTGAACCTCCCAATTTTTGGCTGCCCTGACCAAAGGGCTATACTACAATACACCCAGTTCTTGTTAACAGGCCCTCCTGCACGTCTCTATCCAGGGACAAAGAGGAGCCTCCCAATTTTTGGCTGCCCTGACCAAAGGGCTATACTACAATACACCCACTTGAAGGTTACAGGCCCTACTACATGTCTGTAAGCATGGGTCATTGTTGAACCTCCCAATTTTTGGCTGCCCTGCCCAAAGGGCTATACTACAATACACCCACTTGAGGGTTACAGGCCCTACTACATGTCTGTATGCATGGGTCATTGTTGAACCTCCCAATTTTTGGCTGCCCCGGCCAAAGGCCTAGGCTAAAATACACCCACTTGAGGGTTACAGGCCCTACTACATGTCTGTATGCATGGGTCATTGTTGAACCTCCCAATTTTTGGCTGCCCAGACCAAAGGGCTATACTACAATACACCCAGTTCTTGTTAACAGGCCCTCCTGCACGTCTCTATCCAGGGACAAAGAGGAGCCTCCCAATTTTTGGCTGCCCTGACCAAGGGGCTATACTACAATACACCCACTTGAGGGTTACAGGCCCTACTACAAGTCTGTAAGCATGGGTCATTGTTGAACCTCCCAATTTTTGGCTGCCCTGACCAAAGGGCTATACTACAATACACCCACTTGAGGGTTACAGGCCCTACTACATGTCTGTATGCATGGGTCATTGTTGAACCTCCCAATTTTTGGCTGCCCGGCCAAAGGCCTAGGCTAAAATACACCCACTTGAGGTTACAGGCCCTACTACATGTCTGTATGCATGGGTCATTGTTGAACCTCCCAATTTTTGGCTGCCCAGACCAAAGGGCTATACTACAATACACCCAGTTCTTGTTAACAGGCCCTCTGCACGTCTCTATCAGGGACAAAGAGGAGCCTCCCAATTTTTGGCTGCCCTGACCAAGGGGCTATACTACAATACACCCACTTGAGGGTTACAGGCCCTACTACATGTCTGTAAGCATGGGTCATTGTTGAACCTCCCAATTTTTGGCTGCCCTGACCAAAGGGCTATACTACAATACACCCAGTTCTTGTTAACAGGCCCTCCTGCAGTCTTATCCAGGGACAAAGAGGAGCCCCCCAATTTTTGGCTGCCCTGACCAAAGGGCTATACTACAATACACCCACTTGAAGGTTACAGGCCCTACTACATGTCTGTAAGCATGGGTCATTGTTGAACCTCCCAATTTTTGGCTGCCCTGACCAAAGGGCTATACTACAATACACCCAGTTCTTGTTAACAGGCCCTCCTGCACGTCTCTATCCAGGGACAAAGAGGAGCCTCCCAATTTTTGGCTGCCCTGACCAAAGGGCTATACTACAATACACCCACTTGAGGGTTACAGGCCCTACTACATGTCTGTCAGCATGGGTCATTGTTGAACCTCCCAATTTTTGGCTGCCCTGACCCAAAGGGCTATACTACAATACACCCACTTGAGGGTTACAGGCCCTACTACATGTCTGTATGCATGGGTCATTGTTGAACCTCCCAATTTTTGGCTGCCCCGGCCAAAGGCCTAGGCTAAAATAAACCCACTTGAGGGTTACAGGCCCTACTACATGTCTGTATGCATGGGTCATTGTTGAACCTCCCAATTTTTGGCTGCCCAGACCAAAGGGCTATACTACAATACATCCATTGAGGGTTACAGGCCCTACTACATGTCTTTATGCATGGGTCATTGTTGAACCTCCCAATTTTTGGCTGCCCTGACCAAAGGGCTATACTACAATACACCCACTTGAGGGTTACAGGCCCTACTACATGTCTGTAAGCATGGGTCATTGTTGAACCTCCCAATTTTTGGCTGCCTTGACCAAAGGGCTATACTACAATACACCCAGTTATTGTTAACAGGCCCTCCTGCACGTCTCTATCCAGGGACAAAGAGGAGCCTCCCAATTTTTGGCTGCCCTGACCAAAGGGCTATACTACAATACACCCACTTGAAGGTTACAGGCCCTACTACATGTCTGTAAGCATGGGTCATTGTTGAACCTCCCAAATTTTGGCTGCCCTGCCCAAAGGGCTATACTACAATACACCCACTTGAGGGCTACAGGCCCTACTACATGTCTGTATGCATGGGGTCATTGTTGAACCTCCCAATTTTTGGCTGCCCCGGCCAAAGGCCTAGGCTAAAATACACCCACTTGAGGGTTACAGGCCCTACTACATGTCTGTAAGCATGGGTCATTGTTGAACCTCCCAATTTTTGGCTGCCCTGACCAAAGGGCTATACTACAATACACCCAGTTCTTGTTAACAGGCCTCCTGCACGTCTCTATCCAGGGACAAAGAGGAACCCCCCAATTTTTGGCTGCCCTGAACAAAGGGCTATACTACAATACACCCAGTTCTTGTTAACAGGCCCTCCTGCACGTCTCTATCTAGAGACAAAGAGGAGCCCCCCAATTTTTGGCTGCCCTGACCAAAGGGCTATACTACAATACACCCACTTGAAGGTTACCAGGCCCTACTACATGTTTTGTAAAGCATGGGTCATTGTTGAACCTCCCAATTTTTTGGCTGCCCTGACCAAAGGGCTATACTACAATACACCCAGTTCTTGTTAACAGGCCCTCCTGCACGTCTCTATCCAGGGACAAAGAGGAGCCTCCCCAATTTTTGACTGCCCTGACCCAAAAGGGGTATACTACAAACACCCACTTAGGGTTACAGGCCCTACTACATGTCTGTCAGCATGGGTCATTGTTGAAACCTCCCCCAATTTTTGGCTGCCCTGACCAAAGGGCTATACTACAATATACCCACTTGAGGTTAAAAGGCCCTACTACATGTCCCGTAAGCATGGGTCATTGTTGAACCTCCCAATTTTTTGGCTGCCCCGGCCAAAGGCCTAGGCTAAAATAAACCCACTTGAGGGTTACAGGCCCTACTACATTCTGTATGCATGGGTCATTGTTGAACCTCCCCAATTTTTGGCTGCCCAGACCCAAAAAAGGGTATCACAATACACCCACTTTTAGGGTTACAGGCCCTACTACATTTTTATGCATGGGTCATTTTTGAACCCCCCAAAAATTTGGCTCCCTGACCAAAGGGTATACTAAAACAATCACCCACTTGAGGGTTTTCGGGGCCCTACACATGTCTGTAAGCATGGGCATTGTTGAACCTCCCAATTTTTGCTCCCTGACCCCAAAGGGCTTTAAAATACAATAAACCCAGTTCTTTTAACAGGGCCCCCCTGCACGTCCTATCTAGGGGGCAAAAGGAGCCTCCCCAAATTTTTTGGCTCCCTGACCAAAGGGTTATCAATACACCCACTTGAAGGTTTCAGGGCCCCCTACTGTCTTAAGCATGGGCATTGTTTTAACCTCCCAACTTTTGGCTGCCCCCCCAAAGGGCTTACTACAAAACACCCCCCTTGAGG
>JARQOC010004179.1:0-11499 GCA_033576535.1 Allobates femoralis
AGCAGGGGAGCTTTACACAGTGATGGGGGCAAGTTGTGCCTGCACTGGGGGGGTGAGTGCAGGCACAGGGGTAAATGTGCCTGCACTGGGGGCTGAGTGCAGGCACAGGGGCAAGTGTGCCTGCACTGGGGGCTGAGTGCAGGCACAGGGGCAAGTGTGCCTGCACTGGGGGATGAGTGCAGGCACAGGGGCAAGTGTGCCTGCACTGGGGTATGAGTTCAGGCACAGGGGCAAGTGTGCCTGCACTGAGGGCTGAGTGCAGGCACAGGGGCAAGTGTGCCTGCACTGGGGGATGAGTGCAGGCACAGGGGCAAGTGTGCCTGCACTGGGGGCTGAATGCAGGCACAGGGGCAAGTGTGCCTGCACTGGGGGCTGAGTGCAGGCACAGGGGCAAGTGTGCCTGCAGTGGGGGATGAGTGCAGGCACAGGGGCAAGTGTGCCTGCAGTGGGGGATGAGTGCAGGCACAGGGGCAAGTGTGCCTGCAGTGGGGGATGAGTGCAGGCACAGGGGCAAGTGTGCCGGCACTGGGGGATGAGTGCAGGCACAGGGGCAAGTGTGCCGGCACTGGGGGTGAGTGCAGGCACAGGGGAAAGTGTGCCTGCACTTGGGGGTGGTGCAGGCACAGGGGCAATTCCGCCTGCACTGGGGCAAGTGTGCCAGCACAGGGGGGTGAGTGCAGGCACTGGGGAAAGTGTGCCAGCACTGGGGGAGGTGTGCCATCTATAGGGGATGTGTGCCATCACTGGGGGACGTGAGCCAGCACAAGGGGGTTATATCCCAGGATGAGGAACAATGTATCAAGATGAGGGTGCTATGAGGGACATATGTCCTATATGATTTGTAAGACGGACACTGGCATTATAACACGGACCCCATTTAACATTAAAAAATATTTTTTCTCTTTTTCTTCACCAAATTTGGGGGTGCGTCTTATAATCAGGTGCGTCTTATAAAGCGAAAAATACGGTACTTAATTCTTGACAAAGTCCAACAGCAGGTAATTAAATCATGACATTATTAACCAGCTAAATATGTGAAAAGACTTATAAAAATATTACAGTATGTGAGTAATTTCTTACCAACCACCATCACTATTTAGTCAGTTGACTGAATTATTTCTGTGTTGCTCTTTTAATAAAAGACCTCCAGCTACCTGCCTGAGTCATTTGTGAATGCATAATTGTCACTGAGGGATATTTAATCTATGTTATGCGCAAAACACACTGTAAATATCTTGTGGCTATTTCTGCTCACTTTTAAAATTCTATAATACGATTCAAGTTTATAAAAGAATCTCTCCCTACCATCTGCTATATCACAAAGACCAGTGCATTGTGTGCATTAAAAGTGAGGTATAAATATAATATAATTTAAAATATATATATATTTTAAATAATATAATTGGCCCAGAGTTTAAGTAATGTTAAAAATAAATATAACATACAGTTAAAAATAAAAAACAAACTATTAGCATGCTATCCGCCTTCGCTTTAGCAACAATATTCTTGTTTTTTATGTGATGATGGTGTGCATTGCATAAATGTATCTACTGTGCCCGATCACTAACAGAAGCCGTGTTAGTAATATGTATGATACATGATACCAGTGATTGGATACAGCAGCCTTAAGTATGTATTCCATGTCAACATTTCTTGCAGTAACTTTTATTTTTTACATTTATTTTCTTGTTATGCTGTGTTTTCTCTCCAGACCTTCATGTTTGTGTCAGTACTTGTCTTCAAAGGTACAACGCTTTGAGGCATGCATTGCGTTCATCTGCAGTGGTTGGTCTTGGAATAACAGGTAGTATGTGACAAAAGTCACCTGGCAAAACAACAGCTACACCTCTCATGATAGAATTGCTTCCATGCAAGTCTTGCAGCAGTCTATGCACTGCTTCCACAGCCTCCTTGTGTTACATGGTGCATTCATCACAAATGATGGCACTGCACTTTTGAAGCGGTTTGGCCTATTCAGGGATTAGGACTGGGAATGTTATACACTGGATGTCACTGTGACACAGGTTAAGCTGTAGCATGAATGTCAAATATGCCGTGCTAGTTGATCAAAAATGTGTTTCCTGTTCCTCCTGGAGCATCTAGGCAGACAATCCCATTTTTGTTGGTTGCATTGAACATAAAATTTGGTTGTAGGTGTCTCTTTGTTCTGGTAGCAACAGTGGCTGGTTGTAAAAGAGATAATTTGTTGTGAGTTCACGAGTGTTGCGGTTTGTTTCTATGAAAATCTTCCTGCACATTTGCTTGACTACCTGATTTCTTGTTGGAGTAGGCAAGCCACACAGCTGTAATGGTTTTCCATTAATTGCCATGCTCTGGTCTTCAAGGAGAAATGAGGCATGGTTGAAATGTTTGTAATGACGTTGATAAGTTGGGGATTTCCTTTTTAACCTACATGAGGATGTCCTCATCAGGTGATGATTATAATAATGATAATCTGGGCTACTGCCCGGGGCCCATAGCTGGACTGGCCTCATTATAATATTATGTGTAGCAACACATACTCACCTTGGTCCCATTCCCCCAGTGTAGATCTCCCGGCAGGGAGACTTCCTAGAACTACACTGCTGGCAGTGCAGCTCAAGGAACCTTCTGTCTCCTGCGAGATTAATTCATCAGTCAGTGCCAGCATGTATGTGCCAGAATCAAGAGGATGTGGAGAGAGGCAGATTAGAGCAGAGCAACGGGAGGACAGAAGTGAAGTGAGTATGTGTTTTTATTTTTTATGTATTTGTATTCTCGTGGTGTGTAAAGGAGCTATGTGGGGCACAGGATCCAATACAGGGGCTATGTGGGGCACAGTCTGCAAGTGTAATACAGGGGCTATGTGTGGGCTCCTGGTGTAATGCAGGGGCTACGTGGGGCACAGGCTCTAATACAGGATCTATCTGAGGCACAGGCTGCAAGTGTAATCCAGGGGCTATACGTGAGCTCCTAAAGTAATACAGGAGCTATGTGAGGGCTCCTGGTGTAATACAAGGACTACATAGGGCAATACATGGAGCTATGTGGGGCACAGGCTCTAGTACAAGAGCTATGTGAGGCAAAGGCTGCAAGAGTAATACAGGGGTATGTGTGGGCTCCTGGTGTAATGTAGGGGCTATGTGTAGGCACAGACTATTATTCAAGGGTTATGTGCGGGCACAGGCTGCAATACAGGAGCTAAGTGGGCAAAGGGTGTATTACACGGGCTATGTGTGGGCACAGGCTGTAATAAAAATGCTATGTGTGGGCACAGGCTGTAATACAGGAGCTATGTGGGAACAGGCTATGTGTAGTCTCCTGCTGTATACTCAAGGGGCTATGTGTGAACTCCTGGTGTAATATAGAGGACTATGTGTGGGCCCCTGGTGTAATACAGGGGCTATACATGGGATCCTCCTGTAATACAAATGCTATGTGTGGGCTCCTGAAGTAATACAGACTGCTGTGTTTAGGCTCTTTCTGTAATACAGGGGGCTGTGTGTTGCCTCCTGCTGTATACAGAAGCTTTATGTGGACTCATGGTCATGTATACATTGGCTGTGTGCAGCCTCCTGTTGTATTCTAGGGTCTATATGTTATCCCCTGCTGTATTCTAGGAGCTGTATGCAGCACCCTGCTTTATACTGGGCTCCTGTGTAATGCAGTGGGCTATGTTTGGGTTCTAGCTGTAATACAGGGAGCTATGTGTTAGCTTCTGCTCTAATAAAGAGGCTATGTGTGGTTTCCTGTTGTAACACTGTGGTCTATGTGGGGCCTCTTGCTGTATACTGGGGCTCTATATGGCTTCCAGCTGTATAATCGGGGCTGTGTGCATTTTCCTGCTGTATACTGGAGGCATGCAGCCCTTTGCTGTATATTGGGGGCTTTGTGCATTTTCCTGCTGTATACTGGCATACAGCATCCTGCTGTAATAGGTGGGGCTGAGTGTGGCCTCTTGTTGTATACTGAGGGTTCGGTGCAGCCTCCTGCTGTATACTCGGGGCTGTGTGCAGCTTCCTGCTGTGTACTGGGGGCTGAGCGGCCTCCTGCTGTATACTGGGGGCTGAGTGCAACCTCCTGCTGTTAACTTCATTGGCCATAGCAACTAATCAGAAGACGAACTGTGATTGGTTGCTATAGGGAACCTGATAAATATCCAGGCTAACTGTCAAAACAGCCAAGACATTTTCTATAATTTCACACATGCAAACATTAAATAAGCCTTTTTTTTTTGGCGAATGACTGTAAATCACAGGGTTAACATTTCTCTTCAAAACATAATTTATGACATTACTTAAGTCAAATGAGGTATCTGTGCATATATTGTGATTCTAAATGCGACGTTGTGGATTCCTTTAGCGGACACACATACATACACTCAATTTGATATATTAGATACCGTATATACTCGTGTATAAGCCGACCCGTGTATAAGCCCCCAAAACCTGGGAAAACATATTGACTCGTGTATAAGCTGAGGGTGGACCCCAGCACAGGTATACAGTCCCCAGCAGTGTGGTATACAGCAGCCCCAGAGGTATATATAGCAGCCCCAGTGGTAGTATACAGCAGCAGCCCCAGTGGTATATACAGCAGCAGCTCCAGTAGTTAGTATACAGCAGCCCCAGAGGTATATACAGCATCCCCAGAGGTAGTATACAGCAGCCCCAGAGGTAGTATACAGCAGCCCCAGAGGTAGTATACAGCCCCAGTGGTAGTATCCAGCAGCCCCAGAGGTATATACAGCCCCAGTGGTAGTATCCAGCAGCCCCAGAGGTATATACAGCCCCAGTGGTAGTATCCAGCAGCCCCAGAGGTATATACAGCCCCAGTGGTAGTATCCAGCAGCCCCAGAGGTATATACAGCCCCAGTGGTAGTATACAGCAGCCCCAGAGGTATATACAGCCCCAGTGGTAGTATCCAGCAGCCCCAGAGGTATATACAGTCCCAGTGGTAGTAAACAGGCCCCCCAGTGGTGGTATACTGGCCCCCACCAGTAACACACAGCCCCCCTCCTTAGTATGTCCCCCCCTCCTTAGTATGTCCCCCCACCCAGGCTGCGGCAGCTGTCAAAATAACAAACACTTTATACATCACCTTCCGGCGCAGCTCCTCCGGTCCCGGCTTCTTCTTCCTGCTTGTGCCGGCTTTTGTGACCGCGCGCAGGAAATGACGTCATCTCCTGCGTCCGGTCACATGACACCGGCACAAGCAGGAAGAAGAAGCCGGGACTGGAGGAGCTGCGCCGGAAGGTGATGTATAAAGTGTTTGTTATTTTGACAGCTGCCGCAGCCTGGGGGAGACATGATAAGGAGGGGGGGGCTGTTTATTACTGCTGGGGGACCCATAATAAGGAGGGGGGGGCTGTGTAGTGCAATATGCACGGCATCCCCCCGCCGCTGATGGACGTGGGGATGCCGTGCATATTCATTGCACTAATGAGGCGGCCCCACGTGACCGCCTGCGGTCACCGCGGCCCCCTCATGCCTCCTCCAGCCACCGGTGCAGCCCCCCCCCACAGCATACCGTATGACCCGTGTATAAGCCGAGGGGGGCACTTTTCAGCCCAATTTTTGGGCTGAAAAACTCGGCTTATCCACGAGTATATACGGTATATATTCTATGTCTGATATACGGTATTTGTACTTGTTTACTTGTCTTTACATTCTTTCTCTTAATTAATTTTTAATGTAATATGATTTTAGCTTAGTAATGTTCCGAATTCAATTGTATATATTAGGCTAGGGTCACTCCTGCGTTTTTTTTTTTTTCAAATCCTTATCCGGTTTTGAGCTTTTAAAAAGCTCAAAACCGGAGCAGGTCACCGGCTCCGGATCTGCTGCCTGCATGAAAAATCATGCAGGCTGCAGTTTTCGGAGCTGTTCTAGCCTCCGCAATGCGGTAACTGCATTGCTCAAGATGTGTAATCCTGAGCAATGCGGTTACCGTATACTTTGCTTATTCCGGCTGCCGCCGGAATAAGCAAAGTGTTAACAGTATACAAAAAGCTAAAATATTAATAATAATTCTGCCCAGCATGTCTCTAGGGGGTGCCCACCCCACCTAGAGACATGCTGCCCACTCAGGTGGGCATGTAATGTGTTAATAACTCCTGTACAGTAAGTCGGCTCCAGTTGGCTCTGTACAATTATCTAAATGAAGCCACGGCTCCACTGACAGCTGTGCGCATACTATACGTAATGTACATATCGTATGTGCCGCTGTCCGAGGTCCTGTAGGCTTTTACAGTAGATCTATGGTGCTGCGCTGCCGGAGCAATTCGTTTACCGGATTGCGGCTTCAGCCACACATTTTGCTTGACCCCTCTGACCCCTGAGGAAGCCCCCAGTATAGGGGGGCGACACGCGTTGGGTGAGGGTCCTTTGGTCCTGACTGGCTGCAAACATATACCCCTCAGTGGGCAATGATGGTAATTTTACAGGGCACCTTTGACAACAATGCATATTAGTTGCCTTTTTGCTCTTACCTTGGTTTCACATGTATTTTCCAGTTGATTTTGATGCATTATCTGATGTATGATGACTAGCCTGCCTGTCTTCTAAGATGTATACGAATTTGTAGGGGGTTTACACACCTGTCTAATCCAGATACAGGCCTGTCTATCAGTGCTATTGACTATATGTCTGCCCTGGAAATAGATTTGAAATTTTTTTTTTTTTTTTTGTTATTCCACTGATCATTATGTCATTTAGTGCATCCTGTTCATTGCAGCCAGTCTTGATGTTAGCAGCTTGTCTGCTATTTTAATTGTTTTTAAATGTTTGTCATTGCACATGTGTGTACTTGTTTTTTCTATGGATAATAAAATTATTGAGATATATTAATTGGCTTGATCCCGGTCCATTCTACACGCTATATTTTCCTTCCCTTTGCATTGATTATATAAGCGTGGGATTTGGTGATCCTTCTTGTGCCGTACCTACCTACATGTCTATGCTTGCAAAATGTGTGGGAAGCCAATTGCATTCACCGCATCCGGATCTGGATGCGGTGAACGCAATTCTCTGTAAAAGTGTGACCCTAGCTGTACACAAGAAAGAAAAATGAAGCAGCACATCTGTGAGTACAGTTAAAATGGATACTTCTTTATCTCATTTCTCCATTAAAAGTTACATGTGTTAATTCATCATGAATGTCTCTTTTGTGCTTTCATAGGTAACCCTGTCCTTAGTGATAGAGATTATATAAACAGGTCAATTTCTAAAAAAAAAAGCACAAGGAATTAGGATTGCCAAATTGACTATTTTTCTAGGTAACTTGTTAAAGGAATCACGGACAGACAATATTTTTTCCGGACACATTGGAAAACCATAATAAATCATTATATAAGTGATACTTGTCAACAGCCCACAATTCTGATATAGAGACATCCGCTGCAGTCACAGTGAACTGGAAAATTATGATAATAACAGTCAAAATACTCTGTATAAATTTTTTCAGCTTCAAAAAATTCACTCCACAAAACTCAAAGAAAAACAGGCCCATTTTTATGGAATATCCAGGATTTTCTGGAGGATTGGCAACACTGCAAGGAATAGATCCCTACAGTATCATATCGCAGCACTTCATTCTTCTAGAACTCAAGGAAACATTTTTACAGATATTGACAACACCTTAAACAGCAATAAATATCTGTCTGGAGAACTCTATTTCCAAGTGCTATTAATTTCAGCTTCACAGCAGCAGTAAATCAAGTTAATGTAAAATATTATATTGATGCCCAGAAAAAAATCTCTAAGGAAGCAGGCACCGGTATTTTAGATGCACAGAACGTGATTTTAACGAATGATTCTGCTCTGGTGCATTATTGCTATCTGATGTTACATAAATATTAATATTCTAGTGTCAATCTATCATAAGAACACTGCAGTTTATTACTCAGTATTTTGGACATGTAAACTAATTAGCCCATGTAGAGAAAGAGAATACTTTCAGGTAAACATTGTGTCACAGTTTACCAATGTTAAACTTAGTACAGTAAGTTGAATTAGTAGGGAGTTGTTCTTATTAAACTGAAGCGGGAATTACTTCGGTTGCAGATCAAAAATACCATCAGTGTCAACTGCGAGCTGCTGCACAGATTTAGGAAAGAGGAGAGCCAGGCCCAGGGTAGTATTTATAGTTTGTCCATTTTGTGGCGAGAACATGTATCAGATTACTTTATCCATGGGAACTGCCATAGTAGCAAACTTGATGGTGTAGAAATAGTCTAAGAAGAATTGTATCCATCGACCACAGGAGATAACGTTCTTAAAATTTCATGCTTATCGAGCCAGCAAGTTAAAAACATAGACATGCAGAAGGAGACAAAACGTGTGGGATTAGTTCACTGCACTGAGATTGCTTAGTTCTGCATGTCTATGTTTTTAACATGAAGGCTCGATAAATGTGAAGTTATTAGTTATTTCCTGTGGAGGCAACTGTTCTTGTGCATTGGATTTCCTCACGCTAAGACAAGGGCAGCTCCGTGCACCAATGACCAGCCAAGGAACCAGGACATAACGGGGTGAGCTGAACATTTTTCATTCTATATAGAAATTGTCCGAGGGTCATTGAAGAAGTGAAAATGTGGAAATACAGAGCATGGCCTCTTATCTTGAATGGCAAACCTTTTTATCACAATGGGCCTTGTCTTATAATGATCTTTGGTTTTCCCTTTCCTATGTATGCCATAGCATTAGTTCCAAAATGAAATTTTACTATTTTCAAAGTGCACAGCAAGAATAAGAAGGATATTCCTGCTGAAACCCATTATAACATATGTATTACTTACAATACTGTACCCTGCCCTAAATTCAAGTCTATGGCAAAGACAAACATAATGCTCAGCATTCAATAAGTATATAGAGGCTGTCTGAGGGTTATCAATGGAAAGGAAATAGGCAGTCCTAGTGCTTTGGCCTAGTGAACTTCCTGCCTGATTTGAATATTGCTTTTACACTAAATTTCTCTTAACAAGTGCACCAGATCTCTACAAAAACATGGTATCATTTTCATTGGGAGATGAGTGACATTACAATCATTGCACTTACATATGTAAAAACCTACTGAGAGTTTAGGTAGCTGGATGTCACACACACGTATGATAAGATATCACAGTCTCTCTCTCAAGCCACACCACCATTCACCTGGTCGTGAACAGACTAGTGCTTCCAACTGTGCAGTCCCTAAAGGCACATGCACAGAAAGGAATAACCTTAAGAGTGGGACTAGAAGATGACTGCTCAGGTCTTGCTCCCTGATAGGCCATCAAAAGTTTCTTATTCCCCCTAAGAAACCAGTGGTGAGGTTGCTAAAGGTAACAACTGCAACAGGGCAATCATAAAAATGTAGACATTCCAGACATGACAGAGCAGACGAAGGGATAGAGAAATCCTGTATTGACCCTCCTGCTAGGAAACCACAAAATAGTCCCTGTCCCCAAGGTTACCCCTAAAAGTGGAGATGCCTGAGATAAACTAACCTAGATGTCCCCCTTTGCCCCAAGGGAGTGAAGGAGCAGGAGAACAAGGAAAAATACAAGACAGATAATACAGGCAGAACATTGGGAAGGATAAAGCTCTAGGAATTTCTCTATACACAAGCTACATTACTGCAAATTGACCAGCATCTCTTTGACACAAGAGCAAGTACACTTTATGGTTTGAATATACATGCTATATTCGGAATCAATGCCAGTAAAAATACAAGAAGTGGAGGGTGCGCACAAGCTAAAGCTAGCAGTGAAAGAGTTCTTAACCCCTTCAGCATAAAAAAGCAAGTATGTAGAAACATCTCAACTGAGCTCCACAGAAAGTCTGCAATTGATTAACCACTGAGACTTTCTGACCTCAGATCCCCAACAGGTGACAGCAGGATGCCGCAAGCTCATGACAAGTTTCCTTCAAATAATCACAGCTTCAAATATATTTCATCACTTGAAGCTCTAAATTTGTCAGGATCCTTCTTGAAAGTTTATTTTTGCAACTTTGCTACTCTTTTTATTTAGCATATATTTATTAATAATAATAATAATAATAATAATAATAATAATACAAAATTGTATTTATATGGCGCCAATATATTCCACAGCACTTTACAATTAAGTGGGGGGCAAGTACAGACAATAATTACAATTCAAATAAAAACATGGTTCACAAGTTACATGAGGGGTGAAGGTCCGGCTCCAAAGCTTACAATCTATAAGGAAATAGGGGGACTAAGTAGAGACAGAAAAGGTAGGGATAGAGTAGGTAGAACATACTTATAAGGTCTGGTCCAGTCATCATTATGATAAATCAGGGTTTTTCATACGAGATTACATGCTCTGGTCATCAGTCAGTATTATCTATGTACACTTCCGTGCTATTGGTTTTATGGAGGATGTGAGACAGATGAATAGGAAGAAGCAGGTTGTTGTTAACATTTAGAAAGGTGGATAAGGGATGAGGGGATAGTTAGGTTAGTGAATTGAGGTGAGCTGTCTGAAGAGATGTGTTTTTAATGCACTCTTAAAAACATGAGGGCTAGCTCTTAGTTGCAATGTCTGAGGTAGTGTGTTCTAGAGCACTGGTGCAGCATGAGTAAAAACTTGGAGATGGAAGCATGAGTTTTGAATTATGAGTGATATTATTCTGAGATCGGTAGCAGAACGGAGGGCATGGGTAGGGTGGTAGACAGACATGAGTGATGATATATAGGGGGTGTAGAACTGTGAATGCTAAATATCAAAATGCTAACAGAAAAAATGAACAAAATATTAAAGAGTCACTGGTTTGCTTTGGCAAAGCTGCTATTAAGGAACCATATTTCCAGTAATTAATGAGGGCATGTCACTTGCCCAAAAAAATATAATTAAATACTTTGTAAAAATCCCTGCGCTCCCCTGCTTTTTCGACTCTTCTCTGCTTTGCCTTGTTGAGTCTTCTCTTTGGCCGTGTGCTTTATTCTCTCAATTACTGCCAGTCACAGTTCTTAAGTAAATGGTCTAGAAGTCCAACAGTCTCAGAAGCTGCTGTGCTCTGGTTGGGAGTCATTGAAGAAGGGGTGAAATTGCACTGAGAAAACTCAGAAAAATTGCTCAGATGATTAGCAAACAGAGATTTCACATATTGTGCTCCAAAAGCAACAATTTCAATATCTCTGCAATGGAGTGATGCTGCGCAAAAAGTATTAGGGAATCAAGGGAGTGTAAGGATTTTTTAAAGGTATTCAACTCAATATTTTTGAGCAAGTGACAGGTCCCCTTTAGATGATAGAGGTAACCAAGGATTTGTGAATTGCATAAACTTGCTCAACTGTAATAAAGTAATTGAGTTTTGTTTACAATTTCCTAAAGAATAAAATACCCTTTTTTGATACCTAATATGTGGTACTTTATGTGAACAATAGAACTTTTCTTACTTGTAAAAGGGGTTGGACAGCATTGATTTCAAGTGTCTAAAATTTCCAGTTTTCTTTGAGAAAGATAATCTTTTGTCACAATGTAAATTAAATAAATAAATAGATTGACAAAA
>JARQOC010004180.1:0-11478 GCA_033576535.1 Allobates femoralis
GCGAGTGGGGCTTCCAACACGGCAATGCGAGCGCTTTCCGAGACATCTGCAATTTGTAAATCACACATTATGTCACGCTGGGAGTAGGGAAGACACCCAGCGTAGGATAACGACGGGGGGGGGGGAATAAGGAGTCCCTAACGCTAAGGGCACAAGAAGGAGACGGTAACCCCTAGACTTCCTAGAGCTGACCCTGTCTGCCCTAACGTCCCTATACAGTCTCCTCAACTGTCGCCGACCACGAACCTCGTCCCTCTCTGATCCTAGCACTATCTTATCTAAGGATCAGATGGAGAGGTTCACTAGACCCCTCCACTATCAACTAAAGACAAACACCAGGGAAGACAGACATTAGGGAAAAGGAAACACTTATCTGACAGCAGAACTCAGCAACCTCCACAACCTCAGCGTCTGCTGGAGCAAGGATAATGAGTGCACAAGGAACTATCACCTGCACCGAGGAAGGGTAATGAACCTCCTTATAAAGGTGGAAGGAATCTGCTGGGTCCTAGTGACCCACCATATTGGTGGATAAAACCAGACCAAGCACAAGACCTCCACAGCCGTCCCCCCATAACAGCGAGATCCCATCACACCCTCTCTCCATCTACACAGAAGGTAAATGCCCCTGAAAGAGACGGACCATCCTCCCCCATTATGGCTGGTGGGCCACCCGCTGGGATCGTCTGCGCGTGGCCTCCACCCTGTCATCCGTGCCACCCGTGACAGTACCCCCCTCCTACGAGTGGCCCCCGGACACTCAGGACCAGGCTTATCCGGATGGGAACGGTGAAAAGCGCGGACCAGCCTCGCGGCGGACACCTCCGACGCCGGCACCCACATCCGCTCCTCAGGACCGTACCCCCTCCAGTGCACTAAATACTGAAGAGAACGGCGCAACATGCGAGAATCAACCACCCTCGAGATCTCGAATTCCAGATTCCCCGCCACACAGATGGGCTCAGGAGGCAAAGGAGACGGGTTGGATGATGGCACATACGGCTTGAGGAGCGACCTGTGAAACACATCGTGAATCTTAAGAGCAGGAGGCAACGCGAGACGAAACGCCACGGGATTGATAACGGCGGTTATCCTATAGGGGCCGATAAACCTGGGCCCCAACTTCCAAGAGGGCACCTTCAACTTCACATTCTTGGTAGATAACCACACGTAGTCATTCACACATAGGTCCGGACCTGGCGCACGCTTCCTGTCAGCCATACGTTTGTACCTGTCACCTAAGAGCTTCAAGCTACGCTGCACACTCCGCCAAACCGAGGAGAGGGACGAGGTAAAACGGTCCTCTTCCGGAACTCCGGAAGGACTCGTACCACTAAAAGTACCAAACTGAGGATGAAACCCATATGCACCGAAAAACGGCGACTTGCCAGTGGACTCCTGAAGGCGATTATTAAGGGCAAATTCGGCCAAGGGCAAATAGCTTGCCCAAGTCTCCTGATGGTCAGAGACAAAACACCTCAGGTAAGTCTCCAAATTCTGATTCACACGTTCGGTTTGACCATTAGACTGCGGATGAAAAGCAGAAGAAAAGGACAACGTAATCCCCAAACGTGTACAAAAAGCCTTCCAAAATTTGGAGACGAACTGAGTACCGCGATCAGAAACCACATCAGAGGGAACCCCATGAAGCTTCACGATTTCACTTACAAACACCTGTGCCAGAGTCCGAGCATTAAGAAGTGCAGGCAGTGCCACAAAGCGAACCATCTTACTGAATCTATCTACTACTACCAGTACCACCGTCTTACCCGCCGACGCCGGAAGATCGGTGATAAAATCCATTGACAAATGTGTCCATGGCCTCTCAGGAATAGACAATGGCACGAGAGACCCAGACGGACGGGTATGCGGAACCTTAGCACGTGCACACACACCACAGGCGGATACGAATTCCGCTACGTCCTTCCTCAACCCCGGCCACCAGAAGCGACGAGACAAGAGATCGAAAGTGGCCCTACCGCCCGGATGCCCCGCCAGCACAGAGTCGTGATGTTCCGACAGCACCCTGAGACGCAAAGAGAACGGCACAAAAAGCCTCCCAGAAGGACAGGAGGCAGGGGCGCCCCCCTGAACCTTCAACACCTCCCCCTCTAGATCAGGGCAAAGGGCAGAAACAACCACCCCCTCCTGCAAGATGGGGACGGGACTCTCATGAGTACTACCACCCGGAAAACTACGCGATAATGCATCCGCCTTCACATTCTGAACCCCCGGACGGTAGGTGACGGTAAAATTAAATCTCGTGAAAAACAAAGACCACCTGGCCTGCCGGGGATTGAGACGCCTGGCGGACTCAAGGTAAGACAGGTTCTTATGGTCGGTAATAACCGTGACGGGATGGACAGCCCCCTCCAGCCAGTGCCGCCATTCCTCAAAAGCCAACTTAATAGCCAAGAGCTCCCTATTACCCACATCATAGTTCCTCTCGGCCGACGACAACTTCTTGGAGAAGAACGCACAGGGCACCCATCTCCCAGGCGAAGGCCCCTGCGACAACACAGCCCCCACCCCCACCTCAGACGCATCCACCTCCACAACGAAGGGCCGAGAAAGATCGGGCTGACAAAGAACAGGCGCGGAAGCAAAACAACGCTTCAGGGAGGAGAAAGCCTGGCGAGCAGAATCAGACCACTCAGAAAAATCCGTCCCCTTCCTAGTCATGTCCGTTAGAGGCGTCACCAGTACCGAATAGTTCTTAATAAATTTACGGTAAAAATTGGTAAACCCCAAAAAACGTTGCAATGCCCGTAGATTGTCCGGCCGCTCCCAGTCCAGCACCGCCCGGACCTTTTCCGGATCCATCCGGAAACCCAACGGCGACAGGAGGTACCCCAAAAAACGAACCTCCTGAACGGCGAAAACACATTTCTCGAGTTTGGCGTATAGTTTGTTGTCCCGTAAGACCTGCAACACCTGTTTGACATGGGACTGATGCGTCTCCATATCGGGAGAATAGATCAAGATATCGTCCAAGTAAACAACTACAAATCTACCCACCAAATGATGGAAAATATCATTGACAAAATGTTGGAAAACCGCAGGGGCGTTAGTGAGCCCGAACGGCATCACGAGACTTTCAAAATGGCCGTCCGGGGTATTGAATGCAGTTTTCCATTCATCCCCCTCTCTGACCCTAATCAGGTTGTAGGCCCCCCTCAAATCCAACTTGGAGAACCATTTAGCACCCACAACCTGACTAAACAAATCAGGGATCAGAGGGAGGGGGTATGGATCACGGACAGTAATCCGATTCAATTCCCGAAAATCCAAACAAGGACGGAGGCCCCCATCCTTCTTTTTCACAAAAAAGAAACCAGCCGCAACCGGCGACGTGGAGGGCCTAATGTGACCCGTCTCTAGACTTTCAGCAATGAAATCCTTCACTGCTTGTCTTTCGGGACCAGATATAGTAAACATCCTAGCTTTGGGCAGTTTAGCTCCGGGAACGAGGTTGATAGGGCAATCATATGCCCGATGAGGGGGCAAGTCTCGGCACCCCTTCTCTGAGAACACATCCTCATACTCCGATAGGAATGGGGGCAGAGATTCAGCAGATACTACCGAAAAGGATGTAGCCAAACAATTCTCCGAACAATAATCACTCCATTCCACAATGTCCCTGGACTGCCAATCCACTACGGGATTATGTTTAATCAACCATGGCAAGCCCAGGACAATGGGAGCGGGGAGACCGTCTAAGACATAGCAAGATAACGTCTCCTGATGTTGGGATCCAACCGTTAACTTAATGTTATGTACGATATGTGTGAGACTACCCTGAGCAAGCGGTGCTGAGTCGATGGCATAGATACGGATGGGGCGAGACAATAAACAGCGGTTAAGCCCATGAGCGTGTACGAAACGAGCATCCACCATGCTGACCCCCGCACCACTGTCCACAAACACAGAAATGCCTTCCGTTTTGCTCTCTAGCGCCACCTCTGCACTCAGGAGAAAATGGGAAGTACAAACGGAGGATACACACACCTCCCGCTCGACTACCCCCACACCCCCCATAGACACATGAGGTCCCGGCACCCCAGTCCGTTTCGGAGCGTAGGGACAGGCCCCGATAAAATGGTCTCCTTTCCCACAAAAAAAAACAGACCCCCTTCCCCCTGCCCCGGGAGGCACCGGAGGAGAGCCTCGAGGCCGCCGCTCCTCCAAGTTGCATAGGTTCCTCCCCCCTCGGGAGAAATGACTCGCCCTCCGAGTGACCACCTGGCAACGAGGAACCACCACGAGAAGGGCTCCCAGTTGCCGGAGGTCTACCCCTCCGCTCCTGGAGGCGTCTATCCATGCGAATAGCCAACGACATAGCTGCCTCCAGGGACGGAGGGGTCTCATACACTGCCAGGGCATCCTTCAGTCTTTCCGAAAGACCCTGGCAAAAATGACTCCTGAGAGCCGGATCGTTCCACTTCGTGTCCATAGCCCACCTGCGGAACTCAGAACAATATGATTCCGCCGACCGAGTCCCCTGGTGGAGATGGCGCAATTTGGATTCAGCCAAAGAGACACGGTCAGGGTCATCATATATGAGGCCTAAGGCGTCAAAAAATCCATCCACAGACTGGAGACAAGTAGAGTCCTGTGGCAGAGAGAAAGCCCAGGATTGGGGATCCCCCTGCAGCAATGATATAATAATTCCTACCCGCTGCTGCTCGTCACCAGTAGAATACGGCCTAAGCCTGAAGTATAATTTACAGGCCTCTTTGAACACAGTGAATTTATCTCTGCCTCCTGAAAACCTGTCAGGGAGGGCAACCTTAGGTTCCGGTCTGGCCGGACCCACTGCTTGATTCCCCAAGACACCATTTTGTGGTTGTGGTCCCAGTAGAGCCGACCGAAGGTCCGCAACCTCTAAAGACAAGGTCTGCAGCTGCTGGGCCAAAGCAGACACAGGATCCATAAGGAAAAGGAAAACAATCGAATCCTCCCCTTCCTTCACTTACAGTTACTGGCAGGTGATAATGTCACGCTGGGAGTAGGGAAGACACCCAGCGTAGGATAACGACGGGGGGGGGAATAAGGAGTCCCTAACGCTAAGGGCACAAGAAGGAGACGGTAACCCCTAGACTTCCTAGAGCTGACCCTGTCTGCCCTAACGTCCCTATACAGTCTCCTCAACTGTCGCCGACCACGAACCTCGTCCCTCTCTGATCCTAGCACTATCTTATCTAAGGATCAGATGGAGAGGTTCACTAGACCCCTCCACTATCAACTAAAGACAAACACCAGGGAAGACAGACATTAGGGAAAAGGAAACACTTATCTGACAGCAGAACTCAGCAACCTCCACAACCTCAGCGTCTGCTGGAGCAAGGATAATGAGTGCACAAGGAACTATCACCTGCACCGAGGAAGGGTAATGAACCTCCTTATAAAGGTGGAAGGAATCTGCTGGGTCCTAGTGACCCACCATATTGGTGGATAAAACCAGACCAAGCACAAGACCTCCACAGCCGTCCCCCATAACAGCGAGATCCCATCACACCCTCTCTCCATCTACACAGAAGGTAAATGCCCTGAAAGAGACGGACCATCCTCCCCCATTATGGCTGGTGGGCCACCAGCTGGGATCGTCTGCGCGTGGCCTCCACCCTGTCATCCGTGCCACCCGTGACACATTACTTGCTATTACTCGCTTCCCCATTCATTAACATTGGACTCGCTAGACAACGAGTAGCGAGTCCCGGGCTCGGACTCGCTAGACTAGAGTCAAGCGATTCCGAGTAATTTAGGACTCGCCCATCACTAACTACAAGGCCAGGTGCAGTAGCTGAGGAAAAAAAATTGTGCTGGAGGTCTGTAGGCCAGAACAGCAGAGCTCCGGCACAGAGCGTCTAGTCCTGGGACTTCCGGTAGGGCAGGCGGAACTTGCTGGTTGGCTGGCGCAGCAGGGAGCAGCGGAACGCTGTGGGGGACGCATATCTGAGGCCCTGTGATCGCTGTCTGGAGGTCTGTCTGGAGGTCCAGTGATTACTACAGCAACCATCCTCCAGTGAAAGGTTCTGGGCAGAATCTGGGTGTCATGAATGTGTGATTGGCCATTACTGAGATAAGTGAGGGGGAGGCTGGAAGAAGCCTGTGCTATGGGTGCCGTTTCCCGCCATTAATTTACATAAGGAACGCCATCTTGCAGCATAGTACAGACTCCATTTCACCACTATATTATTGTTGCGCACCCTATTAATCCCTATTTCTGACCTTTCCTAAAAGACAGTTAACCCCTAATTGCCTGCAGGGCTATCTATAAATCTTCTGTCACTGCCCCTCTGATGGAGAAGCAAAAAAAAACAAGGTTAAGTAAAGGAAGTGGTAGTAGCCGACCCTTTCAAGAGACATGGACTGAGATGTATGGCATTATAGAAAAAAATGGCAGATCATTTTGCGTTCTATGTAGTGAAACGGTAGTAAGCAGAAATTCAGCAACAAAAAAGTCACTAAATCAGTGATGGCGAACCTGTGGCAGTCCAGCTGTTGCTGGACTGCCACAGGTTCGCCATCACTGGAAGAATTCCCCCTCACTTATCTGACTTAGTTCATGGCACCCCACACAAGTTAAATAACAGCAAGACCAACAAAAGAAACCAACTGACAGATTAACAAAGAAGTCACTAAGCAGGTAAGTTAAATATTAAACATATTTGTTATTTAAACTATAAATATCGTAAAATTAGGGTTTTTTTTCTCAAGGTGACACACCTCCCGATTTATGCGCGGTTTTTTGGCGAATTTTGACACACCAAGCTCAAAAGGTTGCCCATCACTGTGCTAGGCTGTCTAGGAACATTAATATATTCTGTATTCAGTGAGTCCCGAATATAGTATACAGGACTCGGAGTCGTAGACTCGCTCATCCCTAGACTCGCTGCTGACAGCGGGTATCCGTGAACCGGTGCTAGTGTTTAAACGATTTGGAGACAATCCAGCTACATAGACAGCGATCTGATAGCGAGTTTAGCGACTGAGAAACACACTGAATGCAAACTCTGACAAAACTAGGATTGCCATTGATTTGCATTGGACTCGTTTCTGTGCGAGTAATCGCTTGGAAACTCGCAGAGTACCGACTCCTGCGAGTTCCTTACTACTCGCAGAGTAACGAGTCCTAACGAGTAGATTCGCCCATCACTAGCCAGTAGACCTGATGACTGGGGACGCTCCTAAGGTTATGTGTTTTCCCCAGCCAGCAGATTGTTGCGCATAAAAGTATACAATTTACTGGTATTACAAAAGGCACAATATTGCCAGAAAAGGTAACAATAACTATGATAAATATTATGTAATAAACTACCATTTTATACTCTCATTTGAGTCATAAATGTAAGTTTTCCCATTAACAAAGACATGAACAGTCTATAATTTTAAGGGTAGGTTAATTTTAACAGTGAGAGATAGAATATCAAAAATGAAATCCCCCCCAAAAAATTGTCCAAATTATATATATGTACTTGCATTTTGGAGAAATAAGTATTTGATTGTTTACCAACCATTAACCCCTTCCTGACCTTTGACATTGTACAATGTCATGGGTTTCGGGTACTTCCCAACCTTTGATGTTGTACAACGTCATGGCGGGATTGCAGTTCTGTAGCCCCGGTGACTGGGGTTTCTGAAAAGTCACTGGGGCTACAAGTAGAAGGGGACCCCTACTTGAACTCAGGGGTGACTTTGCCACCTCGCGCCTGCGATCACTGTGATTGGCTGTTATAGCCCCTTTCATAGGATAGAGCGCTAGAGGGGTAATATAGCCCCCTCCAGCGTTGAAAGGAGTGATCTGATGGGATTGATTACTCCCATCAGTGCAAGCATGGTGGCGGTGCCGCCACTCCACAGCCTGTGCCCACTCCCCTCTTCCTCTGTCCACTCCCCTTCTGATCCTGCTACCTTCACCTCCTGTGCCCACTCCCCTCCTCCATCTGCTCCCATCCCATGCGATATGTGCACAGAATTTAAGTTATTTTATAATGAGCGTTATAGTATTGGCAGATCATACCTGTGACTAATAATAATATATTTTAGGCATTTTTTAACTTTAATTGCTTGTAATTTGGTACCTGAATAAATTGTAACTATATGAAATTAAGAATAAAAATGAATTTTGCATGATAAAGTGGTCAGTTTCATATGTCATCTGTGTACCTCAGGTGAGATAACACGGATGATTTTGGGAATATCTGATATAGTGTGAAACAAGAAGGTGTTTGACAATTGATTTAATGATCCAACTCCCCTCCTGTGCCCGCCGTCCCTCTTCCTCCTCCTGCTCCCCTCCGGTCTTGATCCCCCTCCCCTACTGTGTCCTCCATCCCTCTTCCTCCTCCTCCTCCCCTCTTGTGCCCACCACCCACCTGCCTCTTCTGACCTCTGCACCTCCACAGCCTCATCTACCTGCATGGAGATTAGACTTCAGAGGAGTGATGTGACAGCCATTCACAGATCGCTATGCGATCGCTGTGACCTGGCTCTGTGTCACCCCATAAGTGTTGCGATCTTACCGATCGCAGCACTTAGGTTCTGGGGAGAGGGAGTGCACAGTCTCTTGCCTCTCCCTGCAGTGATTGGCCATCGTAATGTTGCCAAAACAACATCCAGTCACCTGACCCAAGCCTCAGAGATCATGTGATTTCTGAGACTTGAGTTTGCCACATTAATGGTTCACTGTATGCAATGATTTGCCATACAGTGCAACATCACTGTGACCCCAGAGAATACAACAAGAGGACACTTGCTGTAGTCTCTGGGATCACTCTGATGGTGCCCTGTATGGCAGATCTTGTCATTCAGTGCACCATTACTGTGACGACACTTGATCCCTTGCTGCAGTCTCTGGGGTCACACTGATGGTGCACTGTATGGCAGATCATTGCCATACAGTGCACCATCACTGTGACCACAGGGACTACAACAAGTGGACACTAGAGATGAGCGATGTTCGATTCGAAATGTTCGCCAATCTCAAATTGGAGCTGTTTTGAGCAGTGTGTTCGACGAATGCGAACAATTAGCTTCAAATTCGGCAGTTCGAGGTTATGTTCAATAACAGTTCTTTCACCAAAAGGACCCTATAAAGTGGTCTGGGGGAAGAGGAAAAGGCTGAAATGGGGGCATGATTGTTTAAAAGCCGGTGGTAAAAAGCCGCCGGCTTTTAAACAATCATTCAGCCCGATCCACTGCCGCCAGCAGCCTCCCATCCCGATCCTCCACTTCCCCCGCCACCTCCCATCCTGATTCTAAGTTAGGACCGGGCAGGGAGCAAAGCACCAGGGAGCGAGGAGCAAAAGACACAGGCGGGGAAGCCGGCGGTGAGAAGAGGACTTCTCTGCCAGCTTTCCTGCTCTGTGCTGCGCTCCCTGATGCCCCTGATGCATCAGGAAGCGGGGAGCGCAGAACAGAGCAGGAAAGTCGGCGGTGAAGTCTCACCACTTGCTTTCCCGCCGGTTATTTCAAATGATCAGTTGATGCAGGTCAGCTATTCATTTGAAGAAGCCGCGGTGATGTCAGGGAAAGGTTCATGTAAGTTCATGCAGCATGAACTCACTTGAACTTTCCCACGCCGGGTGCTGCACAGCTCAGCTACATCTCTTGCAGAGGTTCTCTACCAAAGATGTAGCTGAGCTAAAGAAGAAAACCTGATTGGACTACGTCGGACGGAAGAAGAATTTTTTAATAAAGATGGAGTCTCTAAGTGTATTTTTTGTTTTATTTCCAATAAAATATATTTTTTCTGTGTTGTGTTTTTTTTTAAAAATTCACTAGAAATTCATGGCGGTCATGTCTAATATTGGCGTGACCCCATGAATTTCGGGCTTAGGGCCAGCTGATAACACAAAGCTTGCCCTAACCCCTTTATTACCCAGTGAGCCACGGCACCAGGGCCCTGGATAAGCTGGGTTCAGCGCCAGAAGATGGCGCTTCTCTGAATGCGCCATTTTCTGGGGTGGCTGCGGGCTGCGATTAGCAGCGGGGGGTACCCAAAAAGCTTGGGCCTCCCTGCACTAAGGATTCCAGCCCCAGCTGCCTAGTTGTACCTGGCTGGACATAGAAATAGAGCAGAGCCCCACATATTTTTTTTTATTATTTCATGAAATTCCTGAAATAATAAAAAAAAGGCTTCCTGCTATTTCTGTTTCCAGGCAGGTCCAAATAGGCACCTGGGGGCAGATCCAGGGAGCAAGGAGGGGACATCAGGGAGCGCAGCACAGAGCAGGAAAGCCAGCGGTGAAGTTCTCTTCTCACCGCCGGCTTCCCCACCTGTGTCTTTCGCTCCCTGCTCCTGGTGCTGCGCTCCCCCCTGCGTGTAGTTGCTCCCCCTGCCCGGTACTAACGTTATAACACATTTTACATTTGATTTTCAATGGTGTTCGAAACGATAAAGATTCGACGAACATTCGACGAACACACAGCAAATTCGACTAATCAAATCGAATTCGAACACCGGGGTGGTGGCTCATTTCTAGTGGACACTTGATCTATTGCTGCAGTCTCTGGATGTAGCAGAGGAGATCAAGCATTTTAGACTACTTCGACGTGTGGAGTAATAAAGATGGAGTCTGAATTTGGTTTGTGTTTTTTTTTGTAATAAAAAGATTTTTCTATGTGTGGTGTATTTTTTTACTATTTATTAGAGATTTCTAATGGCCAGGTCTAACATTGGCCCGACATTATGAATCTTGGGCTTAGTGCCAGCTGCCAATAAAAAAGCCGGCATTAACCCCTTAATTTCCTAGTTTGCCATTGGCACCTGGACAACTGGAAAAGTCTGGGTATAGTGCCAAAAAATGGCACTTTAATGAAAGCGTCATTTTTTGGGGTGGCTGTGGGCTGCAGTTTGAAGCATGTGGGACTCAGAACACTTGGGCCTTTCCATGCTAAGGATTCCAACCCCTAGCTGCCTAGTTGTTCATGGCTGGCAACCAAAAATAGAGTGAAGCTCCACATTTAAAAAAAAAAATTATTTCTACAATTAAAAAAACAAAGTGGAGCATCGCCATATTTTTGGTTGCCAGCCAGGTACAACTTGGCAGCTGGGGGGTTGTATCCTCACCGTGGACAGGCCCAATCATTCTGGGCCCCCACACTGAGAATTGCAGTCAACAGCCACCCCAGAAAATGGCACATTCATTGGAGGCACCATTTTCTGGTGCTGTACCCAGACTCTTGTAGTTGCCCTGGTGCTGGCGGCAAACTGGTTAATAAAGGTGTAAATTCCAGCTTTGTATCGGCAGCTGGCACTAAGCCCAAGATTCATAATGTCAGGCCAACATTACGTTACAATTTACTCTAGTAAATAATACACAACACTCAGAGAAAAATAATTTTATTAGAACAAAAAACTAATGTATCTTAACTCCATCTTTATTACTCCCACATAACCCTCCATGATCCTTCATCCAGAGTCTGCAGGGAGAAAACAAGCATCCTCTCTTGGAGAGTCTGCAATCACACTGA
>JARQOC010004181.1:0-11455 GCA_033576535.1 Allobates femoralis
AGATGACTCCAGTGATAGAACTTTATTCAGTGCCAAAAATGAGTTCCAGATTGTTCAGAAAATATGATATCTGTTTCTGATTGGATTGGCAAAAACAACAAAGGAACGTATTGCAATGACGCCCTGTTGCATGTTTCCCTTTGCGTTAGCAATAAGTTGAGAGTGTAGAACACACATAGAATAACAGCTTGAACACAGGAGGGCTAGTGGCGCAATGGATAACGCGTCTGACTACGGATCAGAAGACTGTAGGTCCAACTCCTACCTAGCTCGATATCGTTGCCGTGATCGTATAGTGGTTAGTACTCTGTGTTGTGGCCGCAGCAACCCCGGTTCGAATCAGGGTCACGGCATCTTTTGCAATCTTCTAGATGGTTAAATTAGCTTTTTTGATAATTTGCTATCTGCAAATAGACTAAAAAGTTCATCTTCTGAATGAATTTTATTTGCTTTTACTGTCTGTCAAGTACAGATTTTGCCTACTCCGAAAAAGTGAGAAAACTTGAAACCTCTCACATTAATTCCAGATGATACAAATCCTTCTTTTTTTTTTTACCAGCTCCAATGTTCGAAGGCCAAAACATGTTCACAGACAAGCAGTTCTGGTCATATGTGCACTTTATGGCCAGAAATGCAAAACACTGTCATTTGGACAGTTCATTCCCACCTTTTGCATAAGATTTCATTAGGTTTGGTAGCTCAAACTATCATTTTTAACATCAAAGTGTCAATGGACTCAACAAACCATGTGACCAGTCATTTGGCCTCCAAACTCCCTTCCAATTAATAGCGTTTTGGAACTGAATCTGAAAATTCTGAGAGTCTCCAGTCAAAGAAATAAGGGAACATAGACTATCTGAGGAACAAAAGTCAGAATCTTTAGAATATGTGACCGACATACTAAGTACTGCACCAATGAGGCAACTTACAGCTGTTGAGATGCAAAACTTTTGTTTTCTAAGCAAAAGACTTTTTTTTTTTTTTTTTTTTTTTTTTTATAAATTATAAAGATTTTGCCTATCTGCAAGTGTGTGGCTTTCCCCATATAAATTAGCATTCTTAGTTTACTGGTTCAAATCCTGCTACGGGAGTAACTCTTTTTCTGTACTTGCTCTCACATTCAAGCGTCAACAGATGCCTGGCAGAAAAAGTGGGTTTACGTTAGGATTGCTCTTTGCAGCAAAGAATGCTGGCCAAAAGCGGTTTTGGACGTTTATTCATCACAATAAAACTCTTCTTTGTTTCTTCCACCTTATTATCAACTTTGAATTGCAAGATTTTGCCCACATTCTAGTGGTTAGGATTTCTGCAACTCTACATTTAAAGGCTCAAATATTGTTGGTGATCATACAGTGATTAGTACTCTGTGTAGAGGCTGCAGCAACTTTGGTTTGAGTCTGGGTCGTGGCATGTTTTGCATTCTTCACAACTGATAAAGGATTGCTTTGTTGTAGGTTCGACTCATGCATGGCGCAAGAATGTTGCTGTGATCGTATAGTGGTTAGCACGCTGCAGCTGTTGTGGCTGCAGAATCTACCGATTATTGCATCTTTTGCTGTCTTTCCAGTGGTTAAATGATCCTTTCTGATAATTTGCTATCTGGAAATAGACTAAAAAGTTCATCTTTTGCAATATTTTTTCTACTCTTTGTGTTTGTTGGTTACTGTCTGTCAAGTAGTGATTTCGCCTGGTCACAAAAACTAAAAAAAAAGGAAACCTCACAGATGTACTCCAGATGATAGAACTTTATTCAGTGCCAAAAATGAGTTCCAGATTGTTCAGAAATATTGATATCTGTTTCTGATTGGATTGGCAAAAACAACAAAGGAACGTATTGCAATGACGCCCTGTTGCATGTTTCCCTTTGCGTTAGCAATAAGTTGAGAGTGTAGAACACACATAGAATAACAGCTTGAACACAGGAGGGCTAGTGGCGCAATGGATAACGCGTCTGACTACGGATCAGAAGACTGTAGGTTCGACTCCTACCTAGCTCGCTATCTTTGCCGTGATCGTATAGTGGTTAGTACTCTGTGTTGTGGCCGCAGCAACCCCGGTTCGAATCCGGGTCACGGCATCTTTTGCATACTTCTAGATGGCTAAATTAGCTTTTTTGATAATTTGCTATCTGCAAATAGACTAAAAAGTTCATCTTTTGCAATATTTTTTTCTACTCTTTGTGTTTGTTGGTTACTGTCTGTCAAGTAGTGATTTCGCCTGGTCACAAAAACTAAAAAAAAAGGAAACCTCACAGATGTACTCCAGATGATAGAACTTTATTCAGTGCCAAAAATGAGTTCCAGATTGTTCAGAAATATTGATATCTGTTTCTGATTGGATTGGCAAAAACAACAAAGGAACGTATTGCAATGACGCCCTGTTGCATGTTTCCCTTTGCGTTAGCAATAAGTTGAGAGTGTAGAACACACATAGAATAACAGCTTGAACACAGGAGGGCTAGTGGCGCAATGGATAACGCGTCTGACTACGGATCAGAAGACTGTAGGTCCAACTCCTACCTAGCTCGATATCGTTGCCGTGATCGTATAGTGGTTAGTACTCTGTGTTGTGGCCGCAGCAACCCCGGTTCGAATCAGGGTCACGGCATCTTTTGCAATCTTCTAGATGGTTAAATTAGCTTTTTTGATAATTTGCTATCTGCAAATAGACTAAAAAGTTCATCTTCTGAATGAATTTTATTTGCTTTTACTGTCTGTCAAGTACAGATTTTGCCTACTCCGAAAAAGTGAGAAAACTTGAAACCTCTCACATTAATTCCAGATGATACAAATCCTTCTTTTTTTTTTACCAGCTCCAATGTTCGAAGGCCAAAACATGTTCACAAGACAAGCAGTTCTGGTCATATGTGCACTTTATGGCCAGAAATGCAAAACACTGTCATTTGGACAGTTCATTCCCACCTTTTGCATAAGATTTCATTAGGTTTGGTAGCTCAAACTATCATTTTTAACATCAAAGTGTCAATGGACTCAACAAACCATGTGACCAGTCATTTGGCCTCCAAACTCCCTTCCAATTAATAGCGTTTTGGAACTGAATCTGAAAATTCTGAGAGTCTCCAGTCAAAGAAATAAGGGAACAGTAGACTATCTGAGGAACAAAAGTCAGAATCTTTAGAATATGTGACCGACATACTAAGTACTGCACCAATGAGGCAACTTACAGCTGTTGAGATGCAAAACTTTTGTTTTCTAAGCAAAAGACTTTTTTTTTTTTTTTTTTTTTTTTTTTTTATAAATTATAAAGATTTTGCCTATCTGCAAGTGTGTGGCTTTCCCCATATAAATTAGCATTCTTAGTTTACTGGTTCAAATCCTGCTACGGGAGTAACTCTTTTTCTGTACTTGCTCTCACATTCAAGCGTCAACAGATGCCTGGCAGAAAAAGTGGGTTTACGTTAGGATTGCTCTTTGCAGCAAAGAATGCTGGCCAAAAGCGGTTTTGGACGTTTATTCATCACAATAAAACTCTTCTTTGTTTCTTCCACCTTATTATCAACTTTGAATTGCAAGATTTTGCCCACATTCTAGTGGTTAGGATTTCTGCAACTCTACATTTAAAGGCTCAAATATTGTGGTGATCATACAGTGATTAGTACTCTGTGTAGAGGCTGCAGCAACTTTGGTTTGAGTCTGGGTCGTGGCATGTTTTGCATTCTTCACAACTGATAAAGGATTGCTTTGTTGTAGGTTCGACTCATGCATGGCGCAAGAATGTTGCTGTGATCGTATAGTGGTTAGCACGCTGCAGCTGTTGTGGCTGCAGAATCTACCGATTATTGCATCTTTTGCTGTCTTTCCAGTGGTTAAATGATCCTTTCTGATAATTTGCTATCTGGAAATAGACTAAAAAGTTCATCTTTTGCAATATTTTTTCTACTCTTTGTGTTTGTTGGTTACTGTCTGTCAAGTAGTGATTTCGCCTGGTCACAAAAACTAAAAAAAAAGGAAACCTCACAGATGTACTCCAGATGATAGAACTTTATTCAGTGCCAAAAATGAGTTCCAGATTGTTCAGAAATATTGATATCTGTTTCTGATTGGATTGGCAAAAACAACAAAGGAACGTATTGCAATGACGCCCTGTTGCATGTTTCCCTTTGCGTTAGCAATAAGTTGAGAGTGTAGAACACACATAGAATAACAGCTTGAACACAGGAGGGCTAGTGGCGCAATGGATAACGCGTCTGACTACGGATCAGAAGACTGTAGGTTCGACTCCTACCTAGCTCGCTATCTTTGCCGTGATCGTATAGTGGTTAGTACTCTGTGTTGTGGCCGCAGCAACCCCGGTTCGAATCCGGGTCACGGCATCTTTTGCATACTTCTAGATGGCTAAATTAGCTTTTTTGATAATTTGCTATCTGCAAATAGACTAAAAAGTTCATCTTTTGCAATATTTTTTTCTACTCTTTGTGTTTGTTGGTTACTGTCTGTCAAGTAGTGATTTCGCCTGGTCACAAAAACTAAAAAAAAAGGAAACCTCACAGATGTACTCCAGATGATAGAACTTTATTCAGTGCCAAAAATGAGTTCCAGATTGTTCAGAAATATTGATATCTGTTTCTGATTGGATTGGCAAAAACAACAAAGGAACGTATTGCAATGACGCCCTGTTGCATGTTTCCCTTTGCGTTAGCAATAAGTTGAGAGTGTAGAACACACATAGAATAACAGCTTGAACACAGGAGGGCTAGTGGCGCAATGGATAACGCGTCTGACTACGGATCAGAAGACTGTAGGTCCGACTCCTACCTAGCTCGATATCGTTGCCGTGATCGTATAGTGGTTAGTACTCTGTGTTGTGGCCGCAGCAACCCCGGTTCGAATCAGGGTCACGGCATCTTTTGCAATCTTCTAGATGGTTAAATTAGCTTTTTTGATAATTTGCTATCTGCAAATAGACTAAAAAGTTCATCTTCTGAATGAATTTTATTTGCTTTTACTGTCTGTCAAGTACAGATTTTGCCTACTCCGAAAAAGTGAGAAAACTTGAAACCTCTCACATTAATTCCAGATGATACAAATCCTTCTTTTTTTTTTTACCAGCTCCAATGTTCGAAGGCCAAAACATGTTCACAGACAAGCAGTTCTGGTCATATGTGCACTTTATGGCCAGAAATGCAAAACACTGTCATTTGGACAGTTCATTCCCACCTTTTGCATAAGATTTCATTAGGTTTGGTAGCTCAAACTATCATTTTTAACATCAAAGTGTCAATGGACTCAACAAACCATGTGACCAGTCATTTGGCCTCCAAACTCCCTTCCAATTAATAGCGTTTTGGAACTGAATCTGAAAATTCTGAGAGTCTCCAGTCAAAGAAATAAGGGAACAGTAGACTATCTGAGGAACAAAAGTCAGAATCTTTAGAATATGTGACCGACATACTAAGTACTGCACCAATGAGGCAACTTACAGCTGTTGAGATGCAAAACTTTTGTTTTCTAAGCAAAAGACTTTTTTTTTTTTTTTTTTTTTTTTTATAAATTATAAAGATTTTGCCTATCTGCAAGTGTGTGGCTTTCCCCATATAAATTAGCATTCTTAGTTTACTGGTTCAAATCCTGCTACGGGAGTAACTCTTTTTCTGTACTTGCTCTCACATTCAAGCGTCAACAGATGCCTGGCAGAAAAAGTGGGTTTACGTTAGGATTGCTCTTTGCAGCAAAGAATGCTGGCCAAAAGCGGTTTTGGACGTTTATTCATCACAATAAAACTCTTCTTTGTTTCTTCCACCTTATTATCAACTTTGAATTGCAAGATTTTGCCCACATTCTAGTGGTTAGGATTTCTGCAACTCTACATTTAAAGGCTCAAATATTGTGGTGATCATACAGTGATTAGTACTCTGTGTAGAGGCTGCAGCAACTTTGGTTTGAGTCTGGGTCGTGGCATGTTTTGCATTCTTCACAACTGATAAAGGATTGCTTTGTTGTAGGTTCGACTCATGCATGGCGCAAGAATGTTGCTGTGATCGTATAGTGGTTAGCACGCTGCAGCTGTTGTGGCTGCAGAATCTACCGATTATTGCATCTTTTGCTGTCTTTCCAGTGGTTAAATGATCCTTTCTGATAATTTGCTATCTGGAAATAGACTAAAAAGTTCATCTTTTGCAATATTTTTTCTACTCTTTGTGTTTGTTGGTTACTGTCTGTCAAGTAGTGATTTCGCCTGGTCACAAAAACTAAAAAAAAAGGAAACCTCACAGATGTACTCCAGATGATAGAACTTTATTCAGTGCCAAAAATGAGTTCCAGATTGTTCAGAAATATTGATATCTGTTTCTGATTGGATTGGCAAAAACAACAAAGGAACGTATTGCAATGACGCCCTGTTGCATGTTTCCCTTTGCGTTAGCAATAAGTTGAGAGTGTAGAACACACATAGAATAACAGCTTGAACACAGGAGGGCTAGTGGCGCAATGGATAACGCGTCTGACTACGGATCAGAAGACTGTAGGTTCGACTCCTACCTAGCTCGCTATCTTTGCCGTGATCGTATAGTGGTTAGTACTCTGTGTTGTGGCCGCAGCAACCCCGGTTCGAATCCGGGTCACGGCATCTTTTGCATACTTCTAGATGGCTAAATTAGCTTTTTTGATAATTTGCTATCTGCAAATAGACTAAAAAGTTCATCTTTTGCAATATTTTTTCTACTCTTTGTGTTTGTTGGTTACTGTCTGTCAAGTAGTGATTTCGCCTGGTCACAAAACTAAAAAAAAAGGAAACCTCACAGATGTACTCCAGATGATAGAACTTTATTCAGTGCCAAAAATGAGTTCCAGATTGTTCAGAAATATTGATATCTGTTTCTGATTGGATTGGCAAAAACAACAAAGGAACGTATTGCAATGACGCCCTGTTGCATGTTTCCCTTTGCGTTAGCAATAAGTTGAGAGTGTAGAACACACATAGAATAACAGCTTGAACACAGGAGGGCTAGTGGCGCAATGGATAACGCGTCTGACTACGGATCAGAAGACTGTAGGTCCAACTCCTACCTAGCTCGATATCGTTGCCGTGATCGTATAGTGGTTAGTACTCTGTGTTGTGGCCGCAGCAACCCCGGTTCGAATCAGGGTCACGGCATCTTTTGCAATCTTCTAGATGGTTAAATTAGCTTTTTTGATAATTTGCTATCTGCAAATAGACTAAAAAGTTCATCTTCTGAATGAATTTTATTTGCTTTTACTGTCTGTCAAGTACAGATTTTGCCTACTCCGAAAAAGTGAGAAAACTTGAAACCTCTCACATTAATTCCAGATGATACAAATCCTTCTTTTTTTTTTTACCAGCTCCAATGTTCGAAGGCCAAAACATGTTCACAGACAAGCAGTTCTGGTCATATGTGCACTTTATGGCCAGAAATGCAAAACACTGTCATTTGGACAGTTCATTCCCACCTTTTGCATAAGATTTCATTAGGTTTGGTAGCTCAAACTATCATTTTTAACATCAAAGTGTCAATGGACTCAACAAACCATGTGACCAGTCATTTGGCCTCCAAACTCCCTTCCAATTAATAGCGTTTTGGAACTGAATCTGAAAATTCTGAGAGTCTCCAGTCAAAGAAATAAGGGAACAGTAGACTATCTGAGGAACAAAAGTCAGAATCTTTAGAATATGTGACCGACATACTAAGTACTGCACCAATGAGGCAACTTACAGCTGTTGAGATGCAAAACTTTTGTTTCTAAGCAAAAGACTTTTTTTTTTTTTTTTTTTTTTTTTATAAATTATAAAGATTTTGCCTATCTGCAAGTGTGTGGCTTTCCCCATATAAATTAGCATTCTTAGTTTACTGGTTCAAATCCTGCTACGGGAGTAACTCTTTTTCTGTACTTGCTCTCACATTCAAGCGTCAACAGATGCCTGGCAGAAAAAGTGGGTTTACGTTAGGATTGCTCTTTGCAGCAAAGAATGCTGGCCAAAAGCGGTTTTGGACGTTTATTCATCACAATAAAACTCTTCTTTGTTTCTTCCACCTTATTATCAACTTTGAATTGCAAGATTTTGCCCACATTCTAGTGGTTAGGATTTCTGCAACTCTACATTTAAAGGCTCAAATATTGTGGTGATCATACAGTGATTAGTACTCTGTGTAGAGGCTGCAGCAACTTTGGTTTGAGTCTGGGTCGTGGCATGTTTTGCATTCTTCACAACTGATAAAGGATTGCTTTGTTGTAGGTTCGACTCATGCATGGCGCAAGAATGTTGCTGTGATCGTATAGTGGTTAGCACGCTGCAGCTGTTGTGGCTGCAGAATCTACCGATTATTGCATCTTTTTGCTGTCTTTCCAGTGGTTAAATGATCCTTTCTGATAATTTGCTATCTGGAAATAGACTAAAAAGTTCATCTTTTGCAATATTTTTTCTACTCTTTGTGTTTGTTGGTTACTGTCTGTCAAGTAGTGATTTCGCCTGGTCACAAAAACTAAAAAAAAAGGAAACCTCACAGATGTACTCCAGATGATAGAACTTTATTCAGTGCCAAAAATGAGTTCCAGATTGTTCAGAAATATTGATATCTGTTTCTGATTGGATTGGCAAAAACAACAAAGGAACGTATTGCAATGACGCCCTGTTGCATGTTTCCCTTTGCGTTAGCAATAAGTTGAGAGTGTAGAACACACATAGAATAACAGCTTGAACACAGGAGGGCTAGTGGCGCAATGGATAACGCGTCTGACTACGGATCAGAAGACTGTAGGTTCGACTCCTACCTAGCTCGCTATCTTTGCCGTGATCGTATAGTGGTTAGTACTCTGTGTTGTGGCCGCAGCAACCCCGGTTCGAATCCGGTCACGGCATCTTTTGCATACTTCTAGATGGCTAAATTAGCTTTTTTGATAATTTGCTATCTGCAAATAGACTAAAAAGTTCATCTTTTGCAATATTTTTTTCTACTCTTTGTGTTTGTTGGTTACTGTCTGTCAAGTAGTGATTTCGCCTGGTCACAAAAACTAAAAAAAAAGGAAACCTCACAGATGTACTCCAGATGATAGAACTTTATTCAGTGCCAAAAATGAGTTCCAGATTGTTCAGAAATATTGATATCTGTTTCTGATTGGATTGGCAAAAACAACAAAGGAACGTATTGCAATGACGCCCTGTTGCATGTTTCCCTTTGCGTTAGCAATAAGTTGAGAGTGTAGAACACACATAGAATAACAGCTTGAACACAGGAGGGCTAGTGGCGCAATGGATAACGCGTCTGACTACGGATCAGAAGACTGTAGGTCCAACTCCTACCTAGCTCGATATCGTTGCCGTGATCGTATAGTGGTTAGTACTCTGTGTTGTGGCCGCAGCAACCCCGGTTCGAATCAGGGTCACGGCATCTTTTGCAATCTTCTAGATGGTTAAATTAGCTTTTTTGATAATTTGCTATCTGCAAATAGACTAAAAAGTTCATCTTCTGAATGAATTTTATTTGCTTTTACTGTCTGTCAAGTACAGATTTTGCCTACTCCGAAAAAGTGAGAAAACTTGAAACCTCTCACATTAATTCCAGATGATACAAATCCTTCTTTTTTTTTTTACCAGCTCCAATGTTCGAAGGCCAAAACATGTTCACAGACAAGCAGTTCTGGTCATATGTGCACTTTATGGCCAGAAATGCAAAACACTGTCATTTGGACAGTTCATTCCCACCTTTTGCATAAGATTTCATTAGGTTTGGTAGCTCAAACTATCATTTTTAACATCAAAGTGTCAATGGACTCAACAAACCATGTGACCAGTCATTTGGCCTCCAAACTCCCTTCCAATTAATAGCGTTTTGGAACTGAATCTGAAAATTCTGAGAGTCTCCAGTCAAAGAAATAAGGGAACAGTAGACTATCTGAGGAACAAAAGTCAGAATCTTTAGAATATGTGACCGACATACTAAGTACTGCACCAATGAGGCAACTTACAGCTGTTGAGATGCAAAACTTTTGTTTTCTAAGCAAAAGACTTTTTTTTTTTTTTTTTTTTTTTTTTTTTTATAAATTATAAAGATTTTGCCTATCTGCAAGTGTGTGGCTTTCCCCATATAAATTAGCATTCTTAGTTTACTGGTTCAAATCCTGCTACGGGAGTAACTCTTTTTCTGTACTTGCTCTCACATTCAAGCGTCAACAGATGCCTGGCAGAAAAAGTGGGTTTACGTTAGGATTGCTCTTTGCAGCAAAGAATGCTGGCCAAAAGCGGTTTTGGACGTTTATTCATCACAATAAAACTCTTCTTTGTTTCTTCCACCTTATTATCAACTTTGAATTGCAAGATTTTGCCCACATTCTAGTGGTTAGGATTTCTGCAACTCTACATTTAAAGGCTCAAATATTGTGGTGATCATACAGTGATTAGTACTCTGTGTAGAGGCTGCAGCAACTTTGGTTTGAGTCTGGGTCGTGGCATGTTTTGCATTCTTCACAACTGATAAAGGATTGCTTTGTTGTAGGTTCGACTCATGCATGGCGCAAGAATGTTGCTGTGATCGTATAGTGGTTAGCACGCTGCAGCTGTTGTGGCTGCAGAATCTACCGATTATTGCATCTTTTGCTGTCTTTCCAGTGGTTAAATGATCCTTTCTGATAATTTGCTATCTGGAAATAGACTAAAAAGTTCATCTTTTGCAATATTTTTTCTACTCTTTGTGTTTGTTGGTTACTGTCTGTCAAGTAGTGATTTCGCCTGGTCACAAAAACTAAAAAAAAAGGAAACCTCACAGATGTACTCCAGATGATAGAACTTTATTCAGTGCCAAAAATGAGTTCCAGATTGTTCAGAAATATTGATATCTGTTTCTGATTGGATTGGCAAAAACAACAAAGGAACGTATTGCAATGACGCCCTGTTGCATGTTTCCCTTTGCGTTAGCAATAAGTTGAGAGTGTAGAACACACATAGAATAACAGCTTGAACACAGGAGGGCTAGTGGCGCAATGGATAACGCGTCTGACTACGGATCAGAAGACTGTAGGTTCGACTCCTACCTAGCTCGCTATCTTTGCCGTGATCGTATAGTGGTTAGTACTCTGTGTTGTGGCCGCAGCAACCCCGGTTCGAATCCGGGTCACGGCATCTTTTGCATACTTCTAGATGGCTAAATTAGCTTTTTTGATAATTTGCTATCTGCAAATAGACTAAAAAGTTCATCTTTTGCAATATTTTTTTCTACTCTTTGTGTTTGTTGGTTACTGTCTGTCAAGTAGTGATTTCGCCTGGTCACAAAAAACTAAAAAAAAAGGAAACCTCACAGATGTACTCCAGATGATAGAACTTTATTCAGTGCCAAAAATGAGTTCCAGATTGTTCAGAAATATTGATATCTGTTTCTGATTGGATTGGCAAAAACAACAAAGGAACGTATTGCAATGACGCCCTGTTGCATGTTTCCCTTTGCGTTAGCAATAAGTTGAGAGTGTAGAACACACATAGAATAACA
>JARQOC010004182.1:0-11440 GCA_033576535.1 Allobates femoralis
GGCTGTCATTTTTTTGGTGGGGTATTATTTACAGGGATTTAAGAGAGTACGTATGGCTCCAAGTAATTTGGATACCGGTGCTGCAGGCCGGCCGCTGAGGTGATGATGGGTGCAGCTCAGTGCGGTCCAGCTCCCCACAGGTGGAGCTTTTACCCCAGGGCAGCGGTGATGAGGGGAGTAGTTGTTCTTACCCCTCCGGTGAGATGATGATGCTGAGGTCCTCCATGCGTCGGCAGGAAGAAAGACAGACACCGATTCAACTCCAACTCCACTTTACTGGTACTGGCAGATGTAAAGTACACGGTACAGTCTGGTTTAATGGGTATTAGTTGTCGGCTCAGGGCACCCCTATGGAGTCTCAATATGTTCCTTTCTGATAGTCTTTCGGGGTCTAAGTCTGTCCTTCTCTCTATTTCACCACCCTTGTAGAGCTCTCCCGCCAGTCCCCTGGTCTCATATGGTGGAGCACGGGTTTTCCTTTACCAGTACGGATGGGAGTAGCAGAAGTGCACTATCTCTCCCGCCACCGGAATCCGGACCGTTACTCCTGTAATCTTGGACCGAGTTTTGGGCCTGAGAGGCGAGTTACCTTCTTGTGGCGCCTATGGCTACCCAGTTTCAGAGGGCCCGCGGCTCGTCGGTTTATGGCCAGGGATGAACCACTGACTGCCTCGGCTTCCGTGTCTCTGGTGTTCCCTAGATGTTACCAGCCGGCTCCAATTGGTGCTGGTCCGTCCCTTTCTGTCCTAGGACACCTTCCTGGAGATGGGTGATCCCTCCTGTCGCTGAGCTGTCAGGCGCGTCCTGACTGACTGCCTTCCCAGCACTAACTAAAAATCTCTCTACTTCCTGGTTTTCCCACTCTAACCTAGGCTCCACCCCCCTTGGGACCTACTGTATGTCAGTCCCCCTATTCTAAGGTGGCCTAGTGTTGTGTGTACGTTCAGACTCCATAGGTTAAACCCTAAACCCACAGCTACAGAGGCACTACATATACTTGTAAGGTGTAATACCTCCCTGTGGCGCCTAGCCATAGGGGCGCCACACATCCATGTGTCAAGGATCCATTGGTGTCAGTCTTTTCATGCACCCAGAATTGGAGACTGTTCCGATTTTGGACTTCCTTGAAAATCACTGACACCAACATATTGACATGGATCCATAGCTGTCCGTGTCAAATAACATGAATGTCTATGGAGCATGGATCTGTACGGATCCGTGAAAAAAACAGATCCATGAAACGGGTCCTTTTTGATATACAGAGCATGCTCAGAAGCATACAGCTCCTCCAACCCCTATCCCTGGCAACTGATGACGGATCTGTTTAAAAGACGGTCCGTGGGCTGTCCTCATTGGGGCTCACAATCTACTAGTGCATCTCAAAGAATTAGAATATCATCAAAACGTTAATTTATTTCAGTAATTCAATACATAAAGTGAAACATATATTATATATTCATTACACACACAGTGATCTATGTCAAGTGTTTATTTCTGTTAATGTTGATGTTGACCCAGCATGTGTCATGCACACGTTGGGTATTTTCTCCTTGCATATTTGGTGCAGAAATAAATCTGCAGCATGTCAATTATTGCAATGTTTTTCGTTTATTCTGAATTGTGGTAAAATCTGCACCAAAAATGCATGTTTCTGCCCCTGTGCAGGAAGGTCTGTAACCAAATACTGTGCACACATACCGTAAAGGTTTAGATAAAAAATAGTGTGATGTTAGCATTTTAAGTGTTGTAGCACTGCTGCATTTATATTCAACATAGATCCACATATACATTGATATGTTTGTATATGTATATACCAGGATAATGTGTGCTTATATGTATAATTCATACAGACGCACGTCTCGACTCCTTACAAACCGCTGCACAATGCAGACGCTCTGAAATCTTTTCTTTGTTACATGGTATAACGGTTTCCTTGTGAAACACCTGCTGGCCGATAACCACAGAGCAGGTGATTCCAATAGGAAATGCAGTTATTAATCAAATTGTGACAGCGCTGGAGAATACTGCAGAACCAAAACAACCGCCTCACCCTGTGAAAATATTAATTGCTGACTATAGGTACAAATTGAACCCATGTCTTAAAGGAACAATATTTTTCTTCAAAATAATAAAATGATGTAAGGTCATTTGAGGTTTCTACATTGATGGCAGACGTGAAGTTTTCGCTAATTAAAATTTCAGTAGGAAAGAAAACATGCTAGATATACGTTTTTACAGCTCTAGCTAAAATAGTTAAAGGGATTTTTCAGGTTTTGCGGAAGTTTTTGCAGTTATTCTAGGTGATTGTGTAGCACCACAGGGTATGGGAGCTCGGATGTCTGGGCCTCTTTCTCTCCAAATGGGGAATGTCGCCGGTGGCCTGCTCAGATCCGTGGCCCTGGGGGACAGCCTAAAGGAAGGGATTTTTTTTTTAGTATTTAAAAGGGATTAAAGTCTTTGTCTCGTGGCACCACCTGTAGTACCTGGTGACTAGACATCAGCGTCGCCACAGTCCTCCGGAGGGTGAAGGAATTGCGGCTAGAGTAGAGCAGCTCCCTACAGGTAGAGCTAAGCCTCTGGGGCAGTGTTACCTGTTGGCAGGACAGTGCAAACCGTTGAGAAAAGTCGATGGAAGCAGGACAGAAACACAGAGGCAATTCACTCTTCCAGGGACTTTACTTACAAAAGCTGATCAAGATAGTGAAACAGCTCACAGTACCTTCCCGCAGGACGGACAGCCGGGTAGTCGCAGCAGAATGCAGAATCTGTGGAAGTCTCTGGCAGTACCTTCTTGGATCTACCCTTGTCCTGTCCCTTCTCTCTTTTCTCGATGCCTGCTTCTCGAGCAGTAGTACGTCCCAGGGGATAAACACCCTGAGAACGTCTTCGGAGCCGGGACGAGTGCGGTCGGAGGGTGAACACTCCAGGCCGCGTTGTCAGACCCGTGCACTCCGGGTGAACAAGTCCCGACCTTTCTGTCTGCGCTACTTCTCTCTCTAGCCCTCTTTTGAAGCCCACTTTCTCTCTCGGGTAAGCTCCCTTTCTCCGTCTTTCCTCGGGGAAGACACTCCTGAAGACTCCACGTGCGTTTTACCTACTCTTCTCACACTTCCCACTCTCCAACTCTTTTTGGGACCTCCCCCTGGTTGCATCAGTGGGTGTGTCTTGGGATCAAAATCCTTCCACAGTGTTCTGCATTCTGCTTGCAACAGGGATACCCACATGCTCATCTTTGGGTGCAGTACCCCACTTGTGACGCCTTACCAGTGGGGCGCCTCAATTGCATACTGCCAAATCGTAACCATTCCCCTGTAATCCCAGCACGACTCATTTGACTGTATGTTTGCGATTTCCATTGTTGCGGTCTCGTGCTGTCTACTCTCCTTGGCTACTCTGAACATTATTGAGAAAAGTGTAGTAACATTTTTTGGCATCTGCAGATGTTTCTTCTCTGTCCTGAAAATACTTTTAGAAGCATTTTACTCTTTTCTCACTCATCACGCCATTGTCATGCCTTTGCTAAAAATATTAGGTACGTCTGGGACTGACCGGTGAGGTCTCTGCTGCTGCTCCTTTTCTTTTTTGTAACGAGCACTGCAGCTAATACTTAGGCTCAGCGGCTCTGCCAACATACAGCACATGACACTGAGCCCAGTGATTGGATGCAGCGATGCTGACATGTCACTGTTGTGACCAGTAAACAGTCATTGGAGCAGCAGTGGTGAGGGCGCATCATGGGATGGGAGCAGGGTGAGTATTGGCTATTTTAGAAGTTGGAGCTGAAGGGGTAAACATTTTTTCAAAGATAATTTTATCCATAAAATTAAACCTAGCTTGTTCCATATAAATAGTTTTGCCTGTTCGGATCTCCTGGACAGCGGGTAGACCACCCATGATATTGTATTCTCTGCACTCTTTGTCTATGTTAATACAGTGTGGTTTATCTCCAGCTCTACTACAATGTTGGGCTTCATTGTACTTTAAGCGTCTGTTCACGCTGCGGTATTGATCCGTTATTGCAGTGGAATGCAGTGAAATGCATTGACATTAGCTTTCCCAGCCAAGTTGATGCATTTCACTATTTGGCATTCACATACTGCACCTTTTACGGATCCACTTTTAGGCTGAAAAGCGAGTCCATAAAAAGAAGTCACATTAGTTATTGAGCATTTTTTTGCTGCACTTTTTACTCATATTGCCGCGCTCCCATGGGGATCTCTCCTCATCCCGAGGCTGTAGGATCTCTGAAGGATCTGGAACTGTACCATGTGACCAACTGATGTCACATGACCGGATCCTAGAGGCAGCGCTTGCTGCGGCCACTGGGATGTGGAGAGATCACCGGCGGTCACCAAGGGAGCGAGACGAGGTGAGTAAAGCTCAAGTGAATAGCGCAGCGGCATTCACACACCGAACGCTGCGTTCTGTGAGGATCCGTTCTTGGTGCAGGGAACGCAGCAACGTGTTCTGTGTGAATGCAGCCCAAGTTTGTTTTTAGTTTTCTTCACCTTATTCTGCTTCTATATATATATGGCAAATCAAACTGCAACATCATTTTTCATCCCCAGGCCAATTCTCCAATGTTCCATGAATATGCTGTGCAGGTCCTGAAAAATGCTAAGTCCATGGCAGCCTCCCTGCTCAAGAAGGGGTACACACTTGTGTCAGGTACAGTAATTATTACACAATTGTTACCTATTGTTATGCAGATGTGGCATTCTCCACATTGATTGATGGCTCGCAATGTTAATAGCGTAATGTTGCAGCTAAGCAAATTGTGTAGCATGCCCCCGCCACTGTTTGTTTCTTTTATTTGAGGCTTCCATTTTGGCTCTTTATAATGCAGCCAGTTCTCTCATTTACTGAAGACCTGTCAATTGTTTTATTGGAGCTATGATAGTGTTATATGTTCATTCTTTTTACAGGAGGTACAGATAACCATCTGGTTTTAGTAGACCTGAGGCCCAAAGGTATGGATGGAGCACGAGCTGAGAGGGTGCTGGAACTCGTATCCATAACCGCCAACAAGAACACGTGTCCTGGAGATAAGAGTGCCCTTACTCCTGGGGGGCTCAGGCTGGGTAAATCCTTGTTTGTGCCATGTTACCACCCTGCACCACATACTATATTACTCCTCTGTATAGTATATATTCTTGTGTTCTTGCAACAAGCGGACACTAATCTACCTGTTGTATTGCCATGTTTAAAATTGCATACATTTACGGGATTACCAGAAATTCTATTTTAAGTGTTTGGAACCCATTAGAACACTGACATGTACTAAATTGGGCCTTTTTGGAGTGTTATTCATTATTACTGATTTTAATTATTGAGCTACAGCTGCAATTGAAGGGACCGCATTGAGTTTCATGAAAACATGTGGACTGGAGATGCCACTTCACTTTGAGGTTGGGTTCACATGTTCTGGAAGCATATTTTAAATGAAAGAGGGTTTTACTAGTGTGAGAAATGTGATGACTGACAGTCTGCTGTTCTGATCTCACTCAGAGCTGTGTGTGACTATAACTAACACAGGACAGCAGAGCGGACCTTTTTCTCATTACAAACACATTTGCAACGGCAGTTTCCTTCTTATTGTGATTTAGCTTTCACCTCTCACAGCCAGTGTGGGTGGGGAATGGCAGTACATCTGAGCTGACAGCACTGACGAAAACTGTGTTTATACTGAGACATTGTTCAACTCTGCTGTCCCGTGTTAGTTGAAATCATGTATAACAGATGACAGAACTATGAGAGGACAACTGTGACTGCAAATGTGTTTAAATAACACAGTACAGCAGAATTTGGACTGTCTCATTATAATCAAACACCGCTCTGTAGTGAGATCAGGAGAGCAGACTGTCAGTCATTACATGTCTCACACTAGTAACGCCCCTTTTCATATAAAACAGTCTCTGGTCGCAGATTGTCAAAAAGATCTGTATCCCATCCGTAGATCTTATTAGCTAATTTGCGTATTAATAAAATTTGGATTTCATCATATCGCAGATATTAATGTATCATTTTATTCAACTTGCTATTGCTGCCCCCAAGCGCCCATATTTGAATAGTATGTTAAGAAAACTTTGCTTTTGACTTATTTGAGAAATCTAAAACAAATGAATGTTTCCAGACCATGCTGTTTGTCACTCTCGTTCTGTAGTTCTTGTGGGATTTTTAGACGTGTTCATCTATAGTCTTAGCTGAGCTGCGTTCTTGTAGTCTGAATGTCACTGAGGCATGTCACGAGTTTCTACAAGTGTGGGAGACCCCCAACTGCTAGCTAGAATAAAGAGTGAGTGCAGCGTATCAGTGTTGCCCTCCTAGTGGATGTCAACATTTTCAGGAGAGAATGTCATCAGAAGACTTCACTCCTTTATAGACTGTCAAAAAGTATGTTCACACATGGCAGATTAGAAGACTGAAAATTCACAACATATGAGCAGCAAGTGCAGAAAAAAATCCACGGGAGATATTGAATCTTACCTAATGAATTGGATCCTCATAGCCCTTATTCTGGAAGAACACAGACTGCATGTATGGGTGCAGCAGGGCGGGCCAGTAGGCACTGTGGATTCAGAAGAGATGAGATGAGCACTGGAGGAGTAGAGCAGTAGTGACAGGGCAGAAGTAAATCGGGAGGCTCCTTAAAGAAGAGGATATTGATCTGGTAGAGGACTTAGTAGTGTTATAGCAGAGTTGTTTGTTGGGGGCTTAGTGTAGCAGTGTAGGAGTGGAAAGGAATACCTGAAGAATTTGGCAGAACTGTGTATGTATGACAAGAGGCGACAGTATCACTGTAAAAGAGCTCAAGGATGTAGCAGAGCTAGATGGTTCCAGAGACGCATTGTGAACACTATAGCACAACGGAGTCAGTCGGGAGTCAGGCTGCTAAATGGCCCCGATAACAGGACATCACAGGACTGTGCCAAATAAGAGCAGAGATGGGCTGGTGAGGGGTGTGGACCTATGGTGAGGGGGTGAGGAGCTGGGGTGTGGGGGTGTGGAGTTTTGGGGGGGGGGGTGGAGCACGATATGGGGGGGAGGTGTGGAGCACAGTGGGAGGAGAGGTGTAGAGCACAGTGGGGGGGGAGGTGTGGAGCACGGTGGGTGGGAGATGTGGGGCTCAATGGGGGGAGGTGTGGGGTACGGTGAAGGATTATAGTGCAGAGAAGGCGGTGGAGCGAGTTGAGGGGGGTGGAACGTGATGTTGGTGGAGCAGCACAAGGTTGTGGAGCGCAGTGAAGAGGGGTGGACCACAGTGAGGGTGGATCTCTGAATCCCGGAGAGGTGAATAACATCATGATAGTTTGTGCGGCTAATTTTCCATGTAGACTTCACCCATCACAATGTATAAGGTAGATGTCCACATCAAGGTCTGTGACATATCCATATATTGGTTATTTTCTCCTTCGCCTCATTGGGGGACACAGGACCGTGGGTGTTATGCTGCTGTCCACTAGTGTCACGCTGGGAGCGGGAGAGGCACTCAGCGTAGGACCACAACGGGGGGGGGGGGAATAAGGAGTCCCTAAAGCTATGGGCACAAGAGGGAGAGGGTGACCCCTAGTCTTACTAGGGCTGACCCTGTCTGCCCTAACGTCCCTATACAGTTTCCTCAACTGTCGTCGACCACGAACCTCGTCCCCCCTCTCTGATCCTTGCACTACCTTATCTAAGGATCAGATGGAGAGGTTCACTAGACCCCTCCACTAACAACTAAAGACAAACACAAGGAAAAACAGACAATGGGGAAAGAAAACACTTATCTTGCAGCAGAGCACAGCAACCTCCACAACCTCAGCTTCTGCTTGGAGCAAGGATAATGAGTCCACAAGGAAATATCACCTGCACCGAGGGAGGGCAATGAAACTCCTTATAAAGGTGGGAAGAACCTGCTGGGTCCTAGAGACCCAGAATACTGGTGTAGAAACCAGACCGAGCACAAGACCTTCCCAGCCGTCTCCCCATGACAGGGAGATCTTATCATACCTTCTCTTTATCTACACAGAAGGTAAATGCCCCTGAAAGACGGACCGTCCTCAAACCTTATGGCTGATTGGCCAAACGCTGGGACCGTCTGCGCGTGGCCTCTACCCTGTCATCCGTGCCACCCGTGACAACTAGGAGGCGACACTAAGCAGAATCTGCAAAAGAGTAACAGTGGCTCCTCCCTACAGCATATACAGCCTAGAGCAGGAAGTGCTTCTCCAGTTTTTTGCTTAGTGTCGAAGGAGGCACACGACCATTTTTACTCTCTATTTTTTCTCATCCTTTTTTTCTTCCAATGAAGAAAAGTGGGTCCGGTGTGACCCCCGGCATGCTCCTTCCTCGGCCACCCACTGTTGGGGCGCTGGGTTGAAGTTGAGAATCCTTACATATGCCGTACTCCTTTCTCGGCCTCCCACTGTTGGGTTGCTGGGTTAAAGTTGAGACAGCCCAGCATAACATCCACCTTCCTCACTCCCTCGGGGTCCTGAGTTGAAGTCAGAGCTGGACTACCTGCCAGATGACGTCCCCCTAATCACCCTCTGGGTGCTTAGGCTGAGGCACCACAGGTATCAGCAGCACATGCTGCATTCTGGGCTGGGATCCTGAATGGCTGCCTGCAGGAGCGCAGGCTCAGAGATGGCCCCCTAATCACCCTATGGGTCATTAGGCTGTGGCACCACAAGTACCAGCAGCACATGCTGCATTCTGGGCTGGGGTCCTGAATGGCTGCCTGCAGGAGCGCAGGCTCAGAGATGGCCCCCTAATCACCCTATGGGTCATTAGGCCGTGGCACCACAAGTACCAGCAGCACATGCTGCATTCTGGCCTAGGCCTCTAGATGGATGCCTGCAGACAGGCTCAGAGACGACCCCCTAATCTCCCTATGGGTCATTAGGCTGTGGCACCACAGGGCTCAGCAGCACATGCTGCATTCTGGGCTGAGATTCTGGAGCAAATCACCCTGTGGGCTATTATGCTGAGGCACCTGGCTGCCTGCAGGAGCGCAGGCTCACAAGTGCAGCTGCACTTATCTACCCCAGGATCCCGGTGGGGTCCGGATTCAGCCCCACTCAGCCCTGCACTTCCTTCAGGACCTGGGTCTGTTCCCCATTCTCCCTGCAGCTCACACAGCCAAGGCAGGGAGAAGAGGTACCCAGCTCTCCCCCCAAGCTGCCCCTGCAAGGCAGGCAGCAAGGTACCTGGGGTGGCAGGGATCCTCCATGGCGGCGGCTCCGGATGCTTTCCGGACCTCCGCGCCGACCCCCCGCTATTTGCGGGGCCTCAGTTCACGCTAGGCCCCGGCTTCAGGCCTAGCATGGAAGACGCCGCCTATCCCCGCCCACCGCCCGCCTCCGGATAGCGTCAAATGACGCGGCGCCGCATCACAGAGAGGGGTGGGAAGTCCCTTTGGGCGCTTGTATTGCGCGCCCATTCAGGTTCCCGCCCCCTCCTTCTCCCTCTGGGGGCGCCAAAACGGATCTGGGCGCCATTATAGGCGTAAACACTGCAGCACAGCGGCCACATAAGGCTGTGGGGGCATATACAGAACAGCAGGGATTGTTTCCCTGCAGCAGCTCTCTTCCCCCCTGCACACCAGGTGTGACAGGCTGTGGGGCAGATGCAGGACTGCCAGCAGGGATATAGTTCCCTGCTGCAGTTTCCTCTCCCCCTGTACACCATGTCTGTGCCATGTGTGATGCCTCCCTCCGGACTCCATAAGTATAGAGGGCCAGTACAGAAAGTGGGCAAACTGTCATATTCTGTCCTGAAATACTCTGTGCTGCTGGGAATACAATTAACTGCTGCAGCACAGTGCTGCCCTCACTGACATCACAATAAGTGTACCGTGCCCTACAAGATCTCTCCTGACATACTCTGTGCTGCTGTAAACCTTTTTTTCAGCAGCTGTACATAATGTCAGTGAAGAAATTAGGCGTCAGCATAGGCAGTACGCACAGGGGACAAGTGATCCACCAATGCCCTATGAATGTAATGTGTTTATTCTGTGTCGTCACAGTGACACGGCTTCGCCTATGTTCGTCTGACGTTTTACCTCTTATGCCTCTCACCCAGCGAGCAGAGTTCCTCTGCCTAATGTGGGTGACACTCTAATATGCACAGCCTGGCTTTCCTTACACCGGGTCAGCCACTGATGCCAGTGCCTATCAGAGCACATAATGCTACATCTAGATAGACAGTTGTTACGTCTGCGACTGTCGCAGTTTATTGGAGACTGGCATGCAGCAGGATGATTGCTCCGACGTCTGATAGTTTTTTCGCAATCCAACAGACTCGGACCTTCATGCCTCTCTAAATCAACGTTCCATCTCAAAGGAAGCTAAATGTCGATACTTCGAACATTCACTGTGTCTCAAAGGACACAAGACCGTACCCATGGGACCTTCAGGGCACCACTTTCCATACGGGAGTTTTATTGGGTTGCGCCTCCGTGGTAGGGTTCGTACGGTACCCTATCTGACAACAAGGTTCCTGTAGGGCCACAGTTCTGCTGAACAGAATTCTACAGCAGGCATCAGAGTCCGCTACCATACCTTGGGAATGCCAATCGCACAGCACCAAACGGTGACTCACTCGCCATCGGCAATCCAGATTCCAATCTTTTCGGAATTCATTTAGCGGATCATCGTCTAGATCGACACAAACTCGATCAACGCGCATATAGCGCTCACAGACAACCCTCCAAATTAAAGCTCCCGTTAAATTCAGAGACTCATTATGCCTGTTTTACACACAGAACGTGTTTAAAGGTTCTATGCCAGTGCCACATGCACAGCGAGGTTTTTAAAGGCTCTATTCCTATTTCCTTGTAGTCCATAAACGAGAACGTGCAGTACGTCCTGTGCTAGACTGACACAGCTAGACAAACATACCTGGGACAGTTTTTTTCCGCACGGATCCTCCGCTCCATAACAATAATTTATTAGGGAACACGGAAAATACCTTGCATCCTTAGATATACAGGATGAATACCTGCATGTTCCTCTTGCAGCCGCTTATCATATTTACAATTTACAAAGATGATTCCTAATTGTGGCGTTTCCGTGCACACTTGTTACAGTTCCCTAAGTGGTCACAAAGGTTATGGCAGTCGTCTGGTTTTCCTGCGTTCCAGGGACGAGGTCTCTCTTCCACACCTGGACGTTTACTTCTCAACACACGACCTTCACGGATTGATAAAGCAGCGTCTCTATTACGAGGAACACTTTCTTAAGACTTGGTTGGCTGGTCACCCTCCACAAGTCTACGCCAGTTTTCACTGCAGTCTTCGTATTTTCGGAATACAGTTCAATACATTCGAAGCTCCGGTCAGACTTTTTCTGAAACTAGACATAGGCACTTCAACTAGAGGTCCGCACCCTCCTTCAACGGTTTCCTCAGCCTGTCGGACCTGACCTGAGGGTCAGAAGCAGGACGGCGGCAGCACTGG
>JARQOC010004183.1:0-11439 GCA_033576535.1 Allobates femoralis
CCCCTACTCCATATGGTCAGGGGTCAACGGACCAGCTGCGGCTATGTCCCTATTTTGGACCCTTATTGGGTTTTCCCACCATCTGTTTTGTATATATATATAATACATGAAAAATGGTATGTGATAGGTGCTATAAAAATTGTTATGTTTTGGTTAGGTACACGTTCGCCCATAATGCTCTTATGCCATAATGTAAAACCTAGATGTTACCAAAACGACTTTAATGAAAAAAAATTCCACCTGCACTTCTAATTTCATTTAAGACTGATTTCTTGAAGAAAAGAGAGAGAAGGGAAACATTAAAATCCATATACAAATGTACATATCTAAAAACATGATACATATGTTTATACAGTGTTATGTGTGGTATGCCTCTGCTAGTTTCAGAGTAACGTTAAACTATAGGGCTGCATTTAATTTATAGTGCCTAATTCTTTTATCCAACGCAATTCTTTCTCTTTCAGCAATCTGGTTCTATCTCTTCCTTTTCAAAGAGGTGGGACCATGTGTATGATTCTGCATTTTAGATATTTTTCTACTGTTTGGCATCAATAAAATGTTTAGGCACCGATATTTCATTACATTTTTTCCTTATACTGTATCTATGTTAGTTCAACCTTACCCTAAATTCAAGGGTCATTTCACCAACATAGTAGAGCTTACAGGGGCACTCACATGGTCGGAACGACATATGAAGAAGTGTTTAACGTTATGCATTTTTCCTTTAAATTCAAAATTACTACCCCTCTGCTTATATGAGCAATTTATGCATCCTACACAGAGATAACTGCCCTTCAGTAATTTGTGCTCCTGTTAATGTTAGTTGTACCTCCCTTTTAAGACTACCTATGTCTGATTTGACTAGTTCTGTCCTTCAAATTTCTTCATTTCATGTAAGAAAATAATGGGGGGTTTCTGAACTCCTCAATTTCAGGAAGACCGTTGTTTTGTATCTTCCAATACCTCCTGATTACTTTCTCTATTTCACTAGACTCATCACTAAAAGTGGTCACCACTGGGATTCTTTTTGTTGCATCCTTATTTTTATTCTTTAAACTCCTATCTCTTTGTTGTTTAAGTATTTTACTTGGGTACCCTTGTTGTTCAAACTTCTTCAATATTTCCCTACTGTTCTTTTATGTTCAACCTCATCACTGACTATTCTTTGGACTCTCTGAATCTGTTCCCTGGGTATGGCCTTTTTCATTCCCAAAGGGTGATGACTTTGGAAATGTAGCAACTTATTCCTTTCTGTTATTTTGACATGCAAAGAGGTGTTAATCTCTCCTTTATCTTAATGTTACATTGACATCAAGAAATTGCAATTGTGTTTCTGAATGTACCATTGTAAATTTTATGGTTTCATTGATTGTGTTCAAATAATCATAAAATACAGTTAATTCCACAATGTCACCTTTCCAGAGGAGGAACACATCATCTATGTATCTCCACCACTCTTCCACATCTCTGAAGTGGGGGGATATATAGATGTGGTTCTCCTCTAGGACCCTCATAAACTGTATTTGCGTATGAACATGCCATATGCACCCCCTAAGCAGTACTCTCAACTGCTTATGAAAGGTGTCTCCAAAAAAGAAATAATTTGATTGTAAACATATTTCCAATAATGTTATTACCAATTCTTTACACTCATTGGTATAGCCAGTAGCATCCAGGTATTTTTTTTTGTGACTATTCCTATCTCATGATTAATAGACATATAAAGAGAGGTCACATCGAAAGACACTAGAATGTTGTGTTCACCAGACTTCAATTTCCCCAATTTCTCTAAAAAATGCCCAGTGTCTCTAATGTATGCTAATGCAAAAGGGGTCCTTACTTTGTCTAAGAAGATCCCAATGTTGCTGAATCCTGAACCAATGCCCGCCACTATGGGTCTACCAGGCGGATCTATTAGTGATTTATGAGTCTTCGGAACCAGGTATAAAAGCGGCGTAATTGGAAATTTTACTATCAAGTAATTCATACAAATCTTCATCTATAATGCACCCCACTTTGGCTCTCATTAGAATATCCATTATCTGTTTCTGGATCTCAAATTTTGGGTCCCTTTCTAATTTTAGGTAAACCTCTTCCTTATTTGTCTTTATGCCTCGTTAAAATATTTTATCCTATCCATGACGACGACCGCTCCACCTTTGTCCGCGGGTTTAAGTATTAGGTCGCCGTCATGAATGAGGTCCTGTAATGCTTTATTCCCCTCAGTAGGTCTATTGGGGTGTGTTAAAATTGTGTTTTTAGATCTTATCTCTTCCATATAACTTTTCACTGAACCGATAAATGTTTCAAACGCTGGCACTGTATCTGGGGGTGTGAAGTCACTTTTTTTTATGTAACATGAAATCACTCAAACAAAATTCACTAGCTTTGTGTCTAGGTGGTATCAATTTACATTTAAACTAATGCTTTAGTTTGATACTTAGAAACAACCTATGCATATCCAGGTGTACCTTAAACAAGTCAGCATGTGATGTAATATTATAACTAAGACCTTTGTTTAAAATACACATTTATATATATTTACAACTAATTCTGGGGCTTTTTCTTGCTGTTCAAGCAATGAAGTAGCGCTTTCTGTTTTCGTTCTCTCTTTTCCCTCCTATGGTGATGACATCCTCCTCTTCTTCTTCTTGGAGTTCACTGGGGTCTACATGAATTGAAATCAAATTTGTTAACAGGTTTAGCATGATATTAATACAGTTTTTTCCTTTTGTAGTGACCTTTTTTATTCCACTTTACTTGACTTTCTTTTTGTCAGTTGTAAACCTGGCCCGACCTGTACTCTTCTGTGTCTCTAGCCCATTTCTGCTTCTTCGTTTCCTCCAAGTCCTTTTTAATTTTATCAACTTTTTTCTGCACCGTCTTTAAATTTATCAAATTTGTTGTCTTTCAGAAAAGATCTTATCTGCCCTTCCATTTCAGTTTTTTCCTGCCCCATTTTTTGGATCTCTTCCATATTTAGGAGCATGACCTCAATAGCGTATTTATTGGACTTTATTGCAAATTTTTGGCAAAAGGCGGCATTACCAACAGGGTGGGGCGTGTATTGGACCTCAGTCCAATGGTATTTTTTAAGATCTACAGTGCTGTCCCAACATTGTCAGATGTAATGCAATACTTTGCCTTGCAATCATTTTCATACTTGAGTCTCAAGTTGTTAATTGAAGGAATACATAGAAATTGCCCACTGGGTATGTATATAAGTATTATAAGTATATATACAGTACTAGCTGTGAGCCCGATGCAAATGCATCGGTGTTCTAGAATATTTTTAAATTTTTTTTTAGATTTTCAAATAATAATCCAATAATCCAATGACAAACTTTCCACCAACTACATATATTTGTATGGTTGATATCATTTAAGGAAAATTGAACTATTATGTTGTAAGGGTCTTAGAACAAAAAAGTACCAATACTTTTAATATGTCAATTGTTTGAATTGATGAATTAACAGTACTAATATATGTATCAGCCACTTTGTGTCAGCCCACCAATCGCGTCAAGATGCCCTTACGCCTGGTGGGACCTACTCTAACTAAATCCGAATTGATATAATTTAGATATTTGTAATAGCTGGATTTTTCTTAGATTTTTTGAGGATTGTGATGTAAATAATAAAATTTTGTAAATTGATACAGAATGAGTTACCAGCTACAGACTTGCAGCAATATCCATGCAATAACAAAAAACTTGTAGTTAACCAACGGTAAATGGAGTTAACATAGCTTCAGCAGGTGCATAAGATGCATCCACTAACTAACCACAGGTGACTGCATTTGATGTGGATGACACTGCCGCAACTATGTTGTCTGCACAAACCGCAAGTTAAGTACAAATTACATATATGCAATTATGAAAATTACAGCAAGTATGTTGTTGGTGAGTCCTTCATGATCAATTATTATCATTTAGTATATTCCTCAACAAAGTGAAAAAATCTAAGAAAATTGTCGTAATAGAATCTAATTAATAATTTATCTATCTAAACATGTGGAACACACCTTGCTAATGAGATGTGTGTGAACAGCCGTCCCACCCGTCTCTTAGCTGTTCACAAAAACCTCTCCCTTTAAAGAATAACAATCAAATCTCTCAGCACGTAGTGTACTGGAGCTTTAAATTAGTGGTTTCTATCACCCTGTGAAAAAATCAGAATGATACACATCTCCAATGAAATCTGAAATGTGTTTTTCCACAAACATTGTATAAACTATGCACATAAAAAACTGAAATTGAAAAGACTAAACTAATTTTTTTTTTTTTTTTTTTTTTTAAAAAATAGAAAAGGTAAAAATATAAAAATATGCAAAAGTTCATCCCAAAATATTCCGATAGACAATATTTTTGGTGAAGACTTTCTCACAGTTAGGCACCAATTTGCCTTGAATACATGAATCCACCACTTTCACCTTCACATTGCATCGTCTCTTCACACGTGAGAAAGCCACATTATAATTGTCCATGACCAAAAACAGGTTCTGGCAAATAAATCCCCACTTTCTCCAAAGTTGTCCTTGGGATTTATTTATGGTCATGGCAAAGGCAGGCTTCACGGGAAATTGCCGACGTCTAAGTTTGAAAGGCAATCCAGTCTCTGATGGACAGAGATCAATTCTTGAATGAAGACTACATTTCCTTCATCCGAGCCAGAAATATACTTTTGCTTGTATCAAGTTGTCAAACAAAGCAATAATAATCATCCGAGTCCCGTTACAAAGTCCTTTTTTTGCTGTTAAAATTACGCAAAAGCATTATAATTGTACCAACTTTTAGTTTGAGGAGATGGGAAGGCATTCCTGTTGGTGTTAGAGAATTTAGAAATTCCACAGGATATTGTTCGGGATTTTCTGTCTCATTGGATCAATAGAATCGTGGCTCAAATATTCCATATATTCTCCAGGAATACAATCCATAACTTTTGAATTGATCAAATCCACAGCGTCATTTTTGGGACAAAGAATGGCATGTGATGCAGCATTCTGAATACTTTCGTCATTATTCACATCAATGACAATTTTTCACCAAATATGTCCAAGATTAAAGAGCCAGTGCAGATCATGTCTTGCGGGATCTCAATGACATCATCACCAAGGTTGTAATCATTGGACAATTTCTCCATTTCCCAATTGAATTAACCAATTGCTATATTCAGAATCAATGGAGCGCATGTTGTTAATGAGCGGCAATTGATTGAAAAGCTGCCATTGTCGTGAATATTTAAGCAGCTCTCTACGATGTCTGTCCTTGTTCCATGAGAGAATGATAGGAAGACACTGCCGAAAGTCTCCTCCCAGAACAATGACTTTTCCTCCAAAGGGTAATTTATTTTTTCTTGGAGACATCAGTTGTCATGACATCCCGTAATAATTGATCAATTACATGCAAAGCGTATTTTGACAACATAGTAGACTCATCGATGATGAAGAGTTTGGTAGTCTTCAAATGTTGGGCCGCATCAGTATCATTTTTGATTCTTGAAACAGATGTCTCATTAATTGGTATTGGTATGCCATACAGTGAATGTATAGTTCTTCCTCCTTGCAATAGATTAGCAGCAATCCCTGTACTGGCTGCAGGTGAGACAACTTCTCCTTCTCCTCTCAGTTCATGAATCAATAGATGATAGAGATATGTTTTCCCACTTCCACCGGGACCCGTCAAGGAAAAAGCACTTTGGCTTATCACTTGTATCCTCTAAAGCTTTATGGATTGCAGTATAGGCCAAACGTTGTTGATCATTTAAGGTGGCTTTCATTTCATGTGCTCTTACTAACTCTTCTTCTTTGTTGTATTGAGGACGAATGTGTGGTTTTCTTTTTGGGCGTGGGCAGATTAAAATCAATGAAATGTTTAGCATGAAATTTTAAAACATGTTCAACATCAGTCATGGCATATCCTTCACAATGCTCCAATCATCATGTCAGGGTGGTAGGCATGGCAGTTAATCTTGAACGAAGTGTTGTTTAAATTCTTGCCACAATTTTCCAGGGATGATTAGGAGGACCAAAGACACATTTTATACGCAAACATTTCACGGAGCTGTGCAGGCATATTGAGAACACAGGCATCCAATAAAGTTTTTCTCCAAACACTGTCATCGAAAGAGCAACCAAGGGCTAATGCCGCCTCTTAAAACGTTGGGTTATGTGACTTTCCTTAACAGTTTTAAAGGGTTATCAAAACTTGTAGCTCCTTTAACATGGATAACAACAGCCTTAAAAAATAACGTTCTTGGTTCTTGAATACTAACAGTGTAGAGCCTACCAATTGACTGAAGCACCCCTCTCCTTCTAACTTCCCATGCACCTTCTTTCCAAACAAAAATGCTCAGGAATTTGACGAAAATAAGTATTTCCCGATTTTGGGATAAATTCTCTTTGGGAGGGTAAAGTAGGCCATGAGTGTTGTTTGTCTGTCCATTGAATAATTTGATGTTGTCCGCAGAATAACCCTCGTGAAAAAAAAAGTGTTTGTGAATGAGGCAGATGTACTGCAAGACGAATAATGCTGTAGATTGTCTTATGCATATGAAAAGCAAAGATTCGCCAAGCTGCCCTGGTGGCACTCACATATCTGGAATCCATGAATTTATGAGTTTCATCGTGTCTGATGTTGGTTTCACAAATTTCCACATTGGCTTTGTCATGACCTTTGTACACATATTTAAAGAGGTATTTTACACTCTGAATGGAAGCACATATTTCCACATTGATATGGCACTTATATTTTAATAGAAGGAAAGGGTTATATGGAAACCACCCAAGAATTATAAATCATCTTGGAATGGTGTGGAAAAGAAGGTCCTTCGTTTCTTTGATAACTTGGATATGCACCCTTTCAGGTATAACATTTTGGTTTGAAACTGTTGGGAAAAGCTTTTTTACACTTTCCATTCTCCATACATGGAGAATTTGGATTGTGTTGTCCACAGGGCCATGGATCATGTGTTGCATGACAATTTGATGGAGCACAGGTAATGTGATGGATCAGGAATTTCAGCCCAAACAGTATTATCGACTTCTACCTCAGTTCTTATTTTTTGGAGTTGGCATCCAGAATAATTAAATGTAAGCATGTGGTAGGCCTCGCTTTTGAAATTCTATCACATGAACCATAGCACAAACCTTCCCAAAATTTAATCCAGAAATTAATATCTTTCAAAAGGGCTTAAAGGGTTTAATCCTGAATACACGGGCCACTAAATCCGGGCGATGTCAGCACGCTGCCATGGCTGTAAATTGGTTACAATTTCACTCCATTTTGGATTACAGGTCATCGTTTATAAAAAGATCTGGTCTTCCAAATTTAGTTACAATCGCCATGGCATCTTGATCCCCTCTGCTGCATATTTCGGGACTTCCCTCAAAGGAAGATGGTAAAATTACGGTTTTTGCCAATGGGATTCCTTTTTCTACGGATTTTCTAAGCAAATGTTCTTGAAGGAGACAATAATCTCCCCACCTTCAAATCCTTCTGGCTGTTTGTCTTATAAAATTTAAACGATTCGCCTCGATCTTAACATAGGCAAACCACCAATACTGCTGTTCAGTTTTTCCTCCATTAAGGACAGGATTGAATTCTGTCCGTAACTGACAGCAAATAACAGTAAATACTGCAGCTGTGTCACCCTGCGAAGATGTTTTGGGCCCTTGCTGCTTGAGTGCTTCATGCCACCCTTGCTTTTCCATGAGGGAAAAACAATTTGGGTACAGTAAATGCATCCAAATTACTTTTGGTAAAATACTTATTTGCTGTGTTTTGGGGCCAACGGATTATTTGTGTCTGGTTTAGATGTATTAAAATGTCTCTATTAAATGGTGGCTCTCCATCAGCATTTTCAAAGACGACAGCGGGCTTCATGGACCCGTAGGGTTTGTTATAACCGTCTTGGGTCTTGCTCTCTGTCCCTTTTTTAATTGCCATGATGATATTAGGCATTTTTGTGCCATGTTCAAATGCTTTCTGTTCTTCCTCCCCTTTCCTCCACTTGCCGTAACATTTTGTAAGCTGAAACAAAGGGATTAATACCTTCCAATTGCTCAGCAATAATTCTCATCAAGGCTGGATTACACTTGATATTTTCTGGAGACTGTAGGCTTGTTTCAGTAGCAGTAGCACTATCCAAAATATAGAGCTGTTGCATATGCTGGAACTTGACCTTCAGCGGGGTGAGAGTTCCAGTTCTATGTTAAATTTGGCCGGGGAATCCTGAAACAATAAAGGACCCCTGTCCAGGTGGTTTTTAGAAAGACTTGCACCCATCGAAACAAAGCAAAAGGGAAATATTAATCTCCGAATTCCCATGAGATTTTTACTATATGGGCGCTCCTTCAGAAATAGTGAAGAGCTCAGGGTACGGAAGGACCTTAACTTTCCCTTGTGACAACAAAGGGAAACGTCCCCCAAATGGGGCCCTTTTAGCCTCAAAATGTTGTGCTTTCCCAAAGTTGACAAACACATTCATGGGGGCCCCCAGGTAGTTCAAAATACCGACGTCATCAAAAGCCAATGGGGGTTGATGTAAAAAGAAAAAAGGGAGGGGACAAGAGGCGCAATAGTGCCTTTTCACTGATGACCACTTGTGTAAGGTGGGGGTGCGGAAGCTGCTCACCGGGTCCTTTTTATCCCCACAACTGGGTTTGAAGGCTTTTGGGAATCAGTGTTTCCCGCTCGCAGGACCTCCCCCGACCACTGGGTAGGGGGTTTTTAAAACCAAGACAATGATGGGAGTCGGTGTGTCCGGGCCGCCGCTGTGGCATAATAAACTCACCAAAGAACAGCTTATTCCATCCTTTTATTTCCTCCTCCCCTCCTCGCTTTCACCGCCCCACCCGGCGCCCTCCCAGGGACATGAAAGTCCCTGGGGAAGGCGCCGGTGTGGCGCTGAAACGCGTAGGAGAGAGGGGGAAATAAAAGGATGGGTAACTGCTGTCCTTTGGTGATTTATTCTGCCACAGCGCGCGGACCGGACAACCAGCACCCCCATTGTCTTGAATAGGGTTGAACGTTGGTAAGTGGCAACCGAGACCTTTTTTGTATTTTCCTACATAAAAAAGGCGTTTGTGTCAACTGCAACACATTCAAAAAGAAGTATGACTTGAACTTCTTACATATTTTTTTTTTTTTGGCTATTTGACGCTGTAAGGCAGCCAAATGGGCCAAACGGCGTTTTTTAGAGGTAGGTGACATAATTTCAAAACGTTGATTTTTAGACAATTGATTCTTGCCATGGCAAAGCAATCTATTGTTCTTTTTTTTAGAAGAACATTTGGCCTCACTTTCCCCATGCCAGATGTTGTAGGCATTTTTATTTCAGAAATGTTGGGAGACACAGATTGGACGCCATATCAGAAGTAGAGGTTCTCCTTGCACCTTCACCTTTTGTTTTTACGGCCAAATGTTTTAGGCGTTGTTTTTCCAAAAGTGTTCAGACCAGATAAGGGCCATATCAAGGTAGAGGTTCTCTTTGAAAACCTTTCCTTTTTGTTTTTACGCCAATTTGTAAGTATTATTTCAAAATTTTGTAACACAGCCATGGACCCATAAGAAGTGAGGGTTTTTTCCTTCCCCTTTCCCTTTTTTTGTGTGGGGCCCAGATCTTGGGGCAGTTGACTTTCAAAAATTGTTGTGAGACAGTATGGACGCCATATCAAAGTAATGTTTCCCCTTGCATTTTCATCTTTTGTTTTTTGCGGCCAGATGTTTTTAGGGCATTTGATTTTCAAAAGTTTTTGTAGACCCAGTAGGGGATCCATATCAAGGTAATGTTTTCCTTGCACCTTCACCGTTTTTTTTTTCGTCTTTTGCTTTTCCGCCTCATTTTTTTGGGCCAACCGACTGCTTCTTCTTCAGCAGACCCTTTGCAATTCTTTTATCCAAAGCCTCCTTTACTTTAAGCAAACGGAGACGTTTTTTTTCCAGATCTTCCGCGCCCTTCCCCTTTCGCTGGGTGCAATTCTTTGCTCAATGGTACCTTTCAAGCCGCCACAAAGGATGGGGTACCAACGGCAAACTTGACGTTTCACGAGACGGGGGGAACGGTTACCAACGGGAACCGCACCCTCTATAACACGCCGCCACAAGGGCCTACCTACCTACATCTAAGCTACATACATCCCGGGGGTTTGCAAAATAGCCCTGTACTTTTGCGTACCCTTTTCACACAGCCACCACAGAGTGGGCTGGGAGCAAAAAAGCGGAGTAAAAAAAAAAGGCGTGCCACAGACCTTACCCGGCCCAAACCACAACCCTTGGCCAACACTACGGAGTTGTGATTGGGGACGACGGAAAGGGCGGATGGCCAGAGTGCCGTATATGAACGGGGTTGGCACGGAATAAGCGCTTTGACATGGGAGCCTGGCAATGCATCCAAATGAGGGTAATGGGTCACCTAGAGCGGTGGCCCGTCACATATCCCTGTGTATTAAATAGCGGTCCGGGGGAGTGTGCGTAGTACAAGTGTTTTTCCGTGCACGCCATCGCGCTTTTGACACCCCTGTGCAGATTGAACTGAGGTGCTTTGTGTGCCAACATTTGCTCTTCAAAAGACATATGTGCGTTTTCTGTCAAAAATCTGTGACAACTGTGGCGAAGTTTTGTTAGTCTGAAGGGACAGCTCATCCAAGAGGAGGGGGTGTGAGCAAGGGCCAATCGTAACGCAGCACTTCCACCCCAATGATCGCTAAGGGGCGCGGTATCACGCAGCATGGGTGCGCCTTACCACATTGCAGCTACATCGCCGGGGGTCCAGATTTTCCCCTTTTGTAGCTTCTTTACACCCGATACAGCTCGCACAACGGGGATGTTGCCATATTTTTATGGGCTGCACGGGGGACAAGGTATCTGAAACCGGCTGTGTCTCCCGTCTTCAACGCCGGTACTAGGGGGGATATGGGTCGCAAGCTACATTTGAGCCTTAGCGGGGTTTTAGCATCCTGTTGTGGCGGGTGTAAAGGTACCATAACAGAGCTTCTTTGTTTTTTCCGAGCTCATAAAGAGCACAGTGAGAAAAATGTATCAATAATACTACAGTATTTATTTAAGGGAAACAATCAATATACATTTTGCATAACAATATAGTCAAAGTATAATATTTATATTATAATTGTTTTTAATTTTTATACAATATATTTTTATTTTATAAATTATATCATAAAAATATTATAAAAAAATATATTAATATAAAATTAATTAAGTTAAAATGTAATTAATATTACAATTTATTCAATGTGTATTATAAAATATATTAATATAAGATTAATATACAATATATATATATATATAATCACATACATTAATAATTAAAAATATAAATAAAAATATATCTTATACAAAAATCTTAAAATCTAAATTTTATATATATATAAAATTTTTTACATATATATAAATTTTAATTTCAAAAAAAAATGATTATATT
>JARQOC010004184.1:0-11437 GCA_033576535.1 Allobates femoralis
TTGCCCGGGGGTTGGGTTTGTTGGTTGGGGTCCCTCTGTCTTCCTTTTTGGGTTTCTGTCTGCTGCCCGCCTCGTTTTTCCCTTTGGGCTGCTGGGGTGTGCTTCTGCTTCTGTGTGGGTGGTGTGCCCTGTTTTGTTCCTGGCCCCCGCTGGGTCTGTGCTGCCCCCCTGCCCTGTGCTGCCTGGGCTGGGGCTTGGCCCCGTTTCTGCGCTCTCCCCTTGGGGGTGTCTGTGGGTTGTCTTTTTTCTTTGCTCTGGCCTGCCCTTTTGCCCCTTCTCCCCGGCCCCCGCCCCTCCTGGGGGGGGCCCTTCCCCCCTGCCCCGGGTTTCTTGCCTCTTTGCCCTTCTTGTGCCCCCCTTTGGGCCCGGGGCCCTTTTTCCTGCTCTGCCCCTCTGCTCTGCCCCGTGCTGCCTGCCTGCTGCTCTGCTGTGGCCCCCCTGCTTGCTGCCTCTTTTCCTGCCTGGGGCCCCCGCCCCTTGCCCCGCCCCTTGCTGCCTGCTGCTTGTTGTGTTTTCTGGCCCGTGCCCTGGTGCTGGGTTTTGGGCTGCTGCCTTTCTGCCTGGGCTGTCTGCCCTTTTCTGCTCTGCCCCCCCCTGCCCCCCTGGTCTGCCTGGCTGGTTTTGGCCCCTGCTGTTTTGGTGGGCCTTTTCGTTCCTCCCTGGGGCCTGGCTTTGGGGGGTGCTGTGTTCTGCCCCTCTGTCCCCTTGGGCTGTGCCCTGTTGTCTGCCCCCGGGTGCGGTCTGCCCCCTGCCCGCCTCCCTTGGGGTTGCCCGTCTGCTGTGGGCCCCCCTGGGGGGGGCTGGGCTGTCTGGGGGGCGTGCTTCTGCTTTGCCTGTTGCCCCCCCCTTTGGCTGCTTGTCTGGGCTTTTCCCCTTTTCTGGGGTGGTTTTTTGGGTTGGGGCCCTTTCTGCTGGGGGCCCCCCCCGCTTTCCCTGGGGGTGCCCTTGCCCTTGCCTTTTGGGGTGCTTTCCTCTGCTGCTGGCTGCTTCTCCTTGCCCCTTTCGGCCCTCTCTGCATTGCCCTGGGTTTGGGGCCCGTTGGGGGGGGGCCTTTGGCCCGTGCCCCCCCTTTTTGTGGCTGCTGGGCCCTTTTTTGCTGCTGCCTCTGCTGCCCCTGCTTGGGGGTTTTTTGCCCCGTGGCGCCTTGTCCCGGGGGCTTTTCCTTTTTGGCTTGGTCTTGGGGCCCCCCGGTGCCCCGTGCTGTGGGTTCCCCTCTCTGTCTGTTTCCCCCCCCCCTCCTGTCTTGGGGCCCTGGCTGGCCCCCTGTGCCCTGGGTCTGCTGCTCTCCCGTTTCTGCTGGGTCTTGCACTGTCCCCTTTTGCTCTTTCTCCTCTGCCCTGGGGTGCTGCTTTCCTCTCTTCTGCCTGGCTCTTCCCCTGGCTGTTGGTCCTTTTCTTTCTCTGCCTGCCCTCTGGGCTGCCCTTCTCTTCTGTTTGGGGCTGCCTTTTTGTGGGGTGTCTGTGGTTCCTTGGCTGCTGGCCCCGCCTGCCCGTTCTGCCCCGCGTCTTGTTGCTGTTCCTGCTGGCTCCCTTCTTGGGCTGTTTTGTGGGGGCTGGGGCTCTTCTTCTCCCCTGTGGTTTTCCCTGCCCGTCTTGCCTGCTGTCCCTTCCCCGCTCCCCCGGGGGTGTGTCTCCCTCCCGGGGGTCTGTGCTTCCCTTTGCTGGCCTGGTGCCCTTCCCCTGGCCCTCCCTTTTCTTTGCTTGCGTGCCCGGTTCTGCTTGCCCCGGGCCCCGTTTTCTGCTCTGGTCTTTGCCCTTTTCTGTGCTCTGCTGGGCTCCCCGCTTGTTGTGCCCCCTGGGCTTTGCCTGTGCTGTCCCGGCTCCTGGTTTGCCTGTCTTCGGTGGGCCCCCCCTTTGCCTTGGGCTGCTTTCCCTCCCGGGCCCTGGCCCTGCTGCTGGCTGCCCCTGCCTGCCGGGGGCTGTCTGCTTTGGTGGGGCCCCCCCTTTTTCTGCTGCTGCTGGGGCTCCCCTCTGTCCCCGCCCGTGCTGCTGTTTCGCTTTGCCCTTCTGCTCTCCCTTGCTGCCTGCTGCCCCTCCTTTTTGGCTGGTTTGCTGCCCTTGGGCCTGGCCGTTTTTTGCTTTCCCCGGGGGGTCCCCGCTGCACTCCCCGCTGCTGCCCGCTGTGCCTGCCCCTGCTGCTTTGGGCCCCCTTGTGTGCCTGCTTGTGTGTCTGGCTGGTGGCTGCTCCCCGGGTCCTCTGCTGTCCTGGGCTGGGGGCCCCCCTGCCCCGCCCCCCCCTTTGTTGGCCCCTGCTGCCCCTGCTGCTCTTCTTTGGCCTGGGTTCCCTGGGGGGTCTGCTTCCCCTTTCCCTGCTCTTTGGGCTCTGCTGTCCTTCCCGCTCTGCTTGTGCCCCTTTTTGGGGTCCCCTGCTGGCCTGCTGCTGGTGCCCTTCTGTTTTGGGTGCCCCCCCCTGCTCTGCCTGCTTCTGGCCTTGATGCCTTCTTGGGCCCTTCCCTGATGTTTCTCCCCCGTCTCCCCGTGGCCCCTGCCCGCCCCTTTTTTCTGCTTGCCCTGCTTGCCCCCGCTGTGCTGCCTGCTGTTTTTCTCTGCCTGCCTGGGGGTGGGGGGTTTTTTGATGCTTGCCCCTTGGTGGGTGTCCCCCGGCTTGTGCCCCTTCTGCCCCCTGGGGGCTTTTTGGGTTTCTTTTGGCCCCTCCCCCTTTGGGGATCCTGCCCCTGGGCCTTGGCTTGGCCCCTTTTCTTGCTCTGTTTGGGGCCCGCCCCTTTCCCCGGGGGGTTTCTGCTTGGGTTGCCTGGCCCCCTGGGGGCTGTGGGGTTTTCCCTTTTTTCCCTGCTGGGGCCTCTGGGCCTGGCCTGCCCCCCTCTCCCCGGGGGTGTTCTGTGGGCCCCCGCTGCCCTTCTGGTCTGCCCCCCTCCTGCTTCCCCGGCCTTTGCTGGGGCCTTGTCTGCCTTGCGTCCCTGGGCCTTTTTCCCGGGGCTTGTCTGGCCCCCCTTTCCCCTGGCTCCTTTTTGTTGCTGCCTCTGTGGGCCCGGGGTTGCCCCTTGTGCCTGCTGCCCCGGGCCTGCCCCCTGCCCCTTTGGGGCCTGCCTTGGGCGCCTTCCTGCTTTTGTGCTGCTTGCCCCCTTCCTTTCCCCCTTTCCCTGGCCCTGGGGGGGTTGGGTGCCCGGCCACCTTTTTTGCTCTGCCCCTGCCCGGGGGCCCCCTTTTGGGCCCTGCCTGCCTGTGCCTGGGGGTCTTTCCGGGGCTTTCTTGCTGGTGGTTGCCCCTTGCCCCTGTGTTTGGGCCCGGGGGTTTTGGGTTTCTCCCCGGCTTGTTTGGCCCTCTGGGCTGCCTTCCCCCGGTGGTGTTCTTTCCCCCCGGGGTGTCTGGGGGGGCCCCGGGCTTTTTCTGCCCTTTGGGTTCCCCGTTGCTTATCTGCCCTGTTGGGGGTGGCTTTTTGGGGTTTCCCCCGTTGCTGTTTTCCTGCCCCCGCCCTCTGCCCCCCCTGCTTGCTTCCCCCCGTTTTTGGCTCGCTTGCTGCTGTGGCCCTTTGCCCCCCTTTTGGTTCTGGGCCCCTGCTGCTGGCCTGTCCCTTCCCTTTCCCCCGTGCCCCGGCTGCTTGCCCGCTTGCCTCCCGCGTGCCGGGGCCTTGCCCCTGTTCCCTTTTTGTGGTTGCCTGCTTGCGGCCCCCTGCCTGCCCTGCACTGCTTGCGTTGCTGGGCCCCCGCGCCCCTGCCCCCTCGGCTGCCCCGTTGGGTTCTGGGCTTGGGGCCCCGGTTCCCCGTGTGCCGCTGTTTCTGCCCGGACCCCCCTGTTGGCTGCTCTTGGGGCTGCTTTCCCCCTACTGGGCCCTTGTGCTGCCCTTGTCTGCCTTTCCTGCTTTGCCCCTGGGGGGCCCCCCCCTTTTTCCTTTTTGTGGCCCCGTGCCCCTGCCTGCTGTGCTGCCCTTTTCCCTGTTTTCTGGGGGCCTCTGCCTTTTCCCGCTTGGTGTTGGGGGGCCACCTGCCTATGACCCTGCTCATGTGTTCTGTGTGGCTTCCTGCTTTGTTCTGTTGGCCCCCCGGGGTGGGGGCTCCCCGCCTGCCCCCCCTGTCCCGGGCCTGCCCCGCCCGTGTGCCCCTCCCTTTTTTTCCTTCTGCCCCTTTTGCCCGGGCCCCCTGCTCTTCCCTCCCCACCCCCTGTGGGGGGGGCCCCGGCTGTCCCCTCCGCGGGGGGCTGCCCCGCCCTGGGGTTCCTTCCCCCCCCCCCTGTTCCCACCTGTCTGCTGCTCTTTCTGCCTGCTGGGGTGCTCCTCTGCCCGGCTCTTGTGCCCCTGGGCTCCCCCTTGTCCCGGGTTGCCTGGTCTGCGGGTTGGGTGTGCTGGCTTGCCCTTTTTATTGCTGGCCTGGTCCTGCCTGCTGCTTGCTGGGGGCCCGCCCGCCTGGCCGGGCCCCGCTGGCCTCCCTGCTGGGTGGGTTGGGGGGCTCTGCTGCTGCTTGTGCTGTCTGCTTCCTGGGGCTTGCCCTTTTGGCCCCCCTTCTTGTGTGCCCCCCTGCTGGGTGTCTCCCGGGCTGTTTCTCCCCCGGGGGTGGCCTGCTCCTGTGGTTGTGCTGTTTGCCCCTTTCTGCTGTTGATTGTTTGCTTTCGACTGCTGGCTTTCTGGGGGGCTTGCTGCCCCCTTGGGGGGCTCTGCTCCTGGCTCCGGGGGGGGGCCCCGCCCGGGCCCCTTCTCCCCCCTGCTCCTTTCCTGGGTTTTCCCTTTCTGCCCCGGGTCTGCCCTGTTCTGTGCCCCTCTTTTCCCTGTCTCGGTGGGGTTCTGTTCTGCCTTCTGCTGTTTGGCTCCCGGGCTGTGGGGCTGGGTGCCCCCCTTTTTTTTGTGCCCGGGCTGCTTTGCTCCCCGCCTGGGGGCTGCTGGGGGCCCCCCTTCCCCCCGGGGGGTCTGTGCCCTTCCCCCCCGTCCCCCTGGCTGCTGGGCTTGCTCTCTTCCCCCGCTTGTCTGGGGTGCCCCCCTCTGCTGGGTGGGGGGCCCTTTTGCTGGGTTTTTTCCCTTTCTTGTGCTGGGATGGGTGTGCTGTTGGGCCCCGGCTTTTCCCCCTGGCCTGGCTGCTGTTTCGGTGGTGCCCCTTTTCTCCCCGGTTTCTGTTGCCCCCCCCTGGGGGTGTTCCCCGGGGTGGCGGGGTGCTGTCTCCCCTGTCTCCCGGGTTGCTGCTGGGTGGCCCTTTCCTGTGCTGCGCCGGGCTGCCCCCCCCCTGTGGGGGCTGGGGTGCTTTTCTGCTTTCCCGTTTGGGGCTCTGGGCCCCCTGCTTCCCCGCTCCCCGGCTGGGGTTTCCCGGCTTGGCTTTGGTGCTCTGGCCCCGCCTTGGTGTCTGCCTTGTCTGGCTGCTGTTTTGCTACTGTTGGTCTGTGCCCCGCTCTGGGCTTCTGTGTGTCTGGGGGCCCCGCCCGCTGCTGTGCCTCTGCCCTGTCCCGGGCCGGGGTTTTCCCGTGCCCCGTTGCTCTGCTGGGCCTTTTCCCCCCCTTTGGCCCCTGCCCTGCGCCCCCTGGGCCCCGCTCCCTGCCCCTGGGCTGGTTGGCTGTCTGCTGCCCTGTCTTTTTTTGCTGTCTGCCCCGGTTTGGTTGCCTCTGCCTCCCCCTTCCCGGGGTTTGTGTGCTGGGCCTGTGGCTGCCCTGGGTCTCTGGCCCCCCTGTCTGCCCGGCTGCTTGCCTGCTGCCCCCCCTGGCCCGTTTTGCTGCTGCCCTGGGCTGCGGGGGGGTGGTCCTATTTCCCCCCCCTGTAGTGTTCCTTGCCTGGTCCCCCGGCTTTTTCTGGCTTGCCTTTTTGTCTTTTCCTTTTCTGTGGTCTGCCCTGCTCCCCTGCCCCCCCTGTCCCCTTTCCTCCTGGCTTCTGCTTGGCTGGGGCTGCCCGGTTTTCCCCCGGCCCCTGTGTGTTCCCGGCTGTGCATTTCTTCCTCTGGTGCCCTTTTCCCCGTGCATCCCTTGGCTTGCTCTTGGCCCGGTTGCCCCCGCTTCTTTCCTGCTGTCTGTCCCCCCCTTTTTGGGATCCCCTGGGCCTTTTGGGCCCGCCTGTGCCCCTTTTTTTTTTCCCCCGGTGTTTGGTCTGGTTGCCCCTCTTGTGCTTCTGCCTGTTTGGCTGCCCCCCTGCCTGCTCTGGGGTGCTGTTCCTTGTTGGCCCCCCCCCTTGTTCCCCTTTCTGTTTCCCCCCTTTGTGGCTTTTTCTGTCTGCTGGCCTGCTCTCCTGCTTCCCCCTTTTCTGCTCTGGGTTTCTGCGGTTTTTCTGCTTCCTTCTGTGGCCCTTGGGGGTTGGGCCTTCTTGGGGGGTGGGTTTGCCCCTCCTGCCCTTTCCTTCTTGTCCTTTGGTTTTCTGCTTCCCCTTTGGGTTTTGCTGCCTTTTCCCCGCGGGGTGTGGGTTTCCGCTTTTTACTGCCTGCTGCCTTTAGCCCTGTGCCTTGGCTGTTCTTCGCTGCCCGGCCTGTGCCCTCTGCTGCTGCCTCTTGTCTGCCCTGGGCTTGCTGCTTGTTGGGCTCTGCTGCTGTGACTTCCCCCCTGCTGGCTTTTGCTTGGGGGTGGGTTTTTTTTGCTGTGCTCCCCGCTGCCTGCTGGTCTTGTTTTTCTGGGCTGCTGTGTGCCCCTGCCCCGGCCCTGTTTGCTTTCCCCGCTTTGGCCTTTGTCTTCCCGGGTTGGGGTCCCCTTTGTTTTGCCCCGTGCTGCCTGTCTCTCTTTTTTGCCCCGCTGTTCTTCTGCCTGGCCCCGGGCCCCCTGCCCCCGCTTGCCCTTTCCTTGCTTTTGGCCCCGCGGTTGTGCTGCTGGCTTGTGCTGGGCTGCTGCCCCCTTTTTCTTGTTTCGGTCCCCATGGCCTGCCTTTTTCTCTGCTGGCTGTGGCCTTTGCTGCTCCCGGGGGCCCCCCTGGGCCCCGGGGTTTCTGCCCCCCCCCTGGCCCTTTCTTTCTCCTTTCCCCCTGGCCCCTTTCCTGCTCCTGCTTGGGGGTGTTTTGCCCGCTTCTTTCCCCGGCCCCCTTCTTTTTGGGGGCTCCCCGTGCTGTTCTCCCGCTTTGTCTTTGGGGGTTTTTTTTGGTTTGGGCTCTGGCCCGCCTTTTCTGTTTGTGTTGTGCTCTTTGCTGGTCCTTGCTGTGGCCTTTGTGCTCTGCCCGTGCCCCGGGGTGCTGCTGCCTGTGCTTGTGCCCTTTTCGTGGTGCCTTCCCCCCTGCCCTTTTGTGGCTTTCTGTCCCCCCTGCCCCGTGGCCCCGTTTTTGCGCTGCCTTGTGGGTGGCTCTCCCCCCCTGCTTTTTGTTTCTATGGTTGGCTGTTTTTTTCCTTCTCGGTGCTGGGTGCCCTTGGCTGTCTGGTTCCCTCCCCTCTGTCTTCCCCCTTTGCCCCTGTGGGCCCCCTGGGGTTTTTTGCTTGTGTTTTGCCTGCTGTTTGACCTGTGGCCCCGCTTTGTTTCCCCCTTGTTTTTGTTCTGTTGTGTTGCCCCTTTCTCCACCTGGCCCCTTGCCCTTTTCTGCTGACCTGGGTTCCCCTTTCCTGGCTTTCTGCTGTTTGGGTCTTTCCCGGCCTTGCCTGGGGTTGCTGCCCTTGTGGCCCCCCTGTGTCTGTTGCTGCCCCGCCCCGGGGGGTGCTGTTCTGGATGGGGTGCTCCCGCTGTGTGTGCTGGTTTTGCCTGTTCTGCCCTCTGGGTTCTGTTCTGGGGGTGTTTGGCTCCCCCCTTGGGGGTGCTTTTCCCCCCCTTTTGGGCCTGCTGCGTGGGGTTCCCTGCGCTTTTTCCCGGGTGGGTCTGCCCCCTGGGGTGTGCTGTTGCTGTGCCCCCGCCTTGCCTTGATTTTCTGGGGCCCCCCGCTGGGGGGCCTGCCCCCCTGCCCTGCCCTTGGGGGGGGCTGCTTGTTGTCGCCCCCGCCCCTGTGTTGGGGGGCCCTTTCCTTCTGAGCTTTGCTGTGCGCTCCCGCCCGTCCTGCCCGCTTGGGGCCCTTTGCTGCCCTTCCCGCCCTTGGCCTTTTCTGCCCCCCCTTTTTCCCCCTGGGTGCCCCGGGCTGGTCTCTTTCCTGCTGTTTCCCCCCGCCCCTTGGGCTCTTGTGGGCCCCGCTGCCCTTTTCCATGTTCTGGGGTCTTGCTGCTCTGGCTGCTGCCTTGGGCCCTTGGGGGCTGGCCCCCCGCCTGCCTGGTGCTGGGGGGGGGATTTTTGTACCCCTTCCTGCTTCTTGTGCTGCCCGGGGGGTCCCCTTTTTGCTGCCTTGTTTGCCTCACTGTGTTGGGGTGCGGCGGGGGGGTGGTCCCGGGTCTCCCCTTGGGGGCATTGTTTTTCCCGTGCTTGCTCCCCTGTTTGTCGCACTGGGCCCCCCTCCCTGCTCCGGTGGGTTCTGCTGCTGCTGTCCCCTGTGTCTGCTTCTGGCCTTTCCCCTTCCTCTGGCCCCTCTGCCGGGTGTTTGGGGGGCCCCTTTCCCCCTTTGGGCCCGTTTTTGCCCCTCCCCGGGCCCTTGTGTTGTGGGGTTGCGGCTGGCCCTTTCTGTCTGGGCCTGTTGCCCGCTGGGTTTTTGCCTGGGCCCCCCGTTTCTGTCTGCCCTTGCTCTTTGCTTTTCCCTGTGGGCCTTCCTGGTCTCTTGCCCCCCCTGCCCTGTTTTCCTGCCCCCCCCCTGGTGCCCTGTTGGGGCTGTCTGTGCCTTTCCCCTCTGTCCCCGTGGGGGCCCTGCCCCCTGGCTGGGGGTGTGCCCGGCTTGATGTTGTGTTTGTGCTCCCCTTTTCCCCGGTTTCTGCCTGGCCTTCTGTGTGTTTTGGGGGGGTTTCTTCCTGTTCCCGCTTCCTGGTTTCTGTTGCCGTCTGTTCCCGCCCCCCGCTCCCCTTTCCCTTTCTGTCCCCTTGCTGCTTTGGCCTGCTGTTTTTCCTTTTGTGGGCTGTTTCCCGCTTTGTCCCTTCTGCTTCTGTCCTTTTCTCGCTCTGCCTTTCTGCTGTTGTTGTTGTGGGCCCTTGCCCGGGCTTGCTGTGTGCTTGGGCCCCCTTGCCCCTGCCCGCTGGGGTCTGGGGCTGCCCCCTTCCCTTTTGGTTCCCCTTCCTGTGTGCCTGCCCTGCCCTGGGGCCTGCGTGGGGGCCCCTTTTTCTCCCGCCCTGTGTCTTTCCCTTTGTGCTTTCCTGTGGTCCCGCTTTTGGGGGTTTGGGGGCTGGGCCCGGGGGCCCGCTGTTGGCCCCCTTTTTCCTGGGTTGTGGGTTGTGTGCTGCCTTTCTGCCCTGGTGCCTCTGCTTCCCCCTCTGCCACTGCCCTGGTGGGGGTCTCTGCCCCCGGCCCTGCTTTTGCTCCTTCGTTGTGCCTTGCCCCGTCCCGCTGTGTGCCTCTGCCTTTCTGCCCCTGTCCCCCTGTGGGGTTGCTGTTCCCTGGGTCTCTCTGTGCCCCTCCCGTGTCTTCCTCTGTTTCCCCGCAGGCCTCTGCCTGGGTTTTCTGTTGGCTGTGGCTCTCTTCCCTTTTCTGCCCCGGCCCTTGGGGGCCCTGTTGCTGCCCCCTGCCTGGGGGCCCTGGGGCTGTTTGCCCCCTGTCTTGCCTGTGGCTACCCTCCCTGGCCCCCTGTCTGTCTGCCCTGTATTCTTTTTCTGCCCCGGGGTGTCCCCTTTCTTTCCCTTTCCTGGCTCCCCGCCCCTCTTGTCTGGGTCTGCCCTCTTCCCATCCTTCCCCTGGCCTGCTGCCCTGTCTGCCTTGTGGTGTTGACCCCTTCCCTCTGCTGGTCCCCTGGCCCCGGGGCCTGGGTTTTCCCCCCCTACCCGTTGCTGCTCTGCTTCCCCCCTTTCTCTCCTTCCTGTTGGGTTTTTTTTGCCCCTTGGGGGCCCCGTCTGCTGCCCCTTTGCCTTGGCCCTTTTGGGGCCCGCTGGCTGCTTGGGGTTGGGGGTCTGTGCTGCCCGGGGGGCCCCCCCTCCTGCTCTCCCCATTTTGTTGCCTGCCCCGTCCCTTTTTTTGTCCCGCTCCCGCCCTGCTGTTTCCCTCTCCCCCTTTCCCTGGTGCCCCCGCCCCCTCTGCTGCCTGTTTCCCCGGTGCCTGGGGTCTGTTTTCCTCCCTTGGGGTGCCTCTTGGCCCCTTTGCCCTCTGCTCTTTGCCTGTTGCTTGCTTTGGGGGGGTGGGTTTGGGTGGGGGGCCCCCTGGGGGGCCCCGCTTCTGCTCTCTCCTGTGCCCTTTTCTGGGCCTCCTGGGTTTTGTGGCCCTGTTTCCTGCCCTGCTGCCCCTTTTCTGCTTTTGGGTCCTTCCCTTGCTTGGGTTTCCATGGGGTCCTGCTCTGCCCCCTTCTCCCTTTGCTTTCTGTTAGCCTTGGGCTGTCTCCCTGCTGCTGCCTGGGCGCCCGCTTCCTCCCCTGTCCCCGGGGCCTGGCCCGCCCCCCCCCTTGGTTGGGGCCTGCCCCTGGGCTGGGGGCTTTCTTTTACTTGCTGTTTTTGCCTCCGTTTTGGGGGCCCCCCTGTCTTTGTGTGCCCGGTCTGGCTGGGGGCCTGCTCTGTGGGCTCCTGGGCTGGCTCTGGGGGCATCTTGCCCGCTCTCTGGCCCGCTGCTTCGGGCTGCCCCTTCCCGTCTGTGTTGGTGGCTCTGCTGCCCCCTGCTGAATGCTGCTGTGCCTGTCGTTCTGCTTGGTCTTTCTGCTGGCTGCTTCTGCTGTTGCTTGTCCCCCTGGGGCCCCCGCTCTGTTCCCTGTGCTTGGCCCCCCCTTTTGTTTTTCCCTTTTCCCCCCTTTTCTTGCTGGGTGCTTCCCTCCCCTTTGTGCCCCTGCCCGGCTTTTGCGGGGGTTGCTTGCCTGTCCCCTTGCCCTTGCTCCCCCCTGCTGCTGGTTTGTGTTCTTTCTGGGGGGCTCTGTTCCCCGTTCTCCCCGTTTTCTTTGCCCCCCTGTGCTGCCCTGCCTGCTGTGGGGGCGGGTGCTTTTCCGCTTGTTTTCCTTGGGGTGGCCTGCTCCCTTTGGGGGTTGGGCCCCCTGTTGGGTTGGCCCCTTTCCCCTGCTTTGCTGTTGGGCCTGTGTCCCCCTGGTTGCTGTGCTGGTTTCTGGCCCTTTGGGGGGTTTTTGCTGGCTGGGGCCCCCCCTGTGGGGTGTTTGCTCTGCCCGTGCCTTGCTTGCTGGGTCCTTTTTGTGCCCCTTGGGGCTGCCCCGGTGTGTCTGCCCCCTGTTGCTGTCTCCCGCTGTTGCTCTTGGGGCCTGCTCCTGGGGCCCTGCCCCCCTGGCTGCCCCTTACCTCCTGGGTTTGCCCGCTGGGCCTCTTTTGCTGGCCCCGGGGTCCTGTTGCCCCTGCCCCTGGGGGCCTCTGTCTTTCCTTTCCCCCTGCTGTGCCTTGCCCTTGCTTTTGCTGCCCCCGCCCGTGTGCTCTGCCTGCCTTCCTGCTGCTGCTGTGCTTTTGCTGTGCCTCCCCTTGCCCCCTTGGGTTGGGCGGCACCCCCCTTGCCCTTCCCTTGCTGCTGCTGGTTTCCCTGCTGTTGACCCCTCTGGTGCCCCCGCTGCTTCCCCTTCCCCGCTGGTTCCTCTGTGGCTCCTGCTCTGAAGGGGGTTTCTGTTTGGGGCTGGGGCTCTGGCCTTT
>JARQOC010004185.1:0-11429 GCA_033576535.1 Allobates femoralis
AAGGGGGAGAACATGATGATGTCAAAGGGAGAACATGATGATGTCATAAGGAGAATGATGATGTCATAAGGGAGAACATGATGATGTCATATAGCGAGAAGACGATGATGTCATAAGGGAGAATATGATGATGTCATAGAGGGAGAAATGATGATGTCATGAGGGAGAACATGATGATGTCATATGGGAGAACATGATGATGTCATAAGGGAGAATATGATGATGTCATAGGGAGAACATGATGATGTCATATGGGAGAACATGATGATGTCATATGGGAGAAGACGATGATGTCATAAGGGAGAAGTCGATGATGTCATAAGGGAGAACATGATGATGTCATAAGGGAGAACATGATGATGTCATAAGGGAGAACATGATGATGTCATAAGGGAGAAATGATGATGTCATGAGGGAGAACATGATGATGTCATGAGGGAGAACATGATGATTTCATATGGGAGAACATGATGATGTCATGATGGGAGAACATGATGATGTCATAATGGGAGAACATGATGATGTCATATAGGGAGAAGACGATGATGTCATAAGGGAGAAGACGATGATGTCATAAGGGAGAATAGCATGATGTCATAAGGGAGAACATGATGATGTCATAAGGGAGAACATGATGATGTCATATGGGAGAACATGATGATGTCATAAGGGGAGAACATGATGATGTCATGAGGGAGAACATGATGATGTCATAAGGGAGAACATGATGATGTCATATGGGAGAACATGATGATGTCATAAGGGAGAATATGATGATGTCATAAGGGAGAACATGATGATGTCATAGGGAGAACATCGATGATGTCATAAGGGAGAATATGAGATGTCATAGGGAGAATGATGATGTCATAGGGAGAACATGATGATGTCATAAGGGAGAAGACGATGATGTCATAGGGAGAATATGATGATGTCATAGAGGGAGAAGACGATGATGTCATAAGGGAGAACATGATGATGTCATAAGGGAGAAGCATGATGATGTCATAAGGGAGAACATGATGATGTCATAAGGGAGAACATGATGATGTCATAGGGAGAAGACGATCGATGTCAATAGGGAGAACATGATGATGTCATAGGAGAAATGATGATGTCATAAGGGAGAAATGATGATGTCATAAGGGAGAACAGATGATGTCATAGGGAGAACATGATGATGTCATAGGGAGAAACGATATGTCATAAGGGAGAACATGATGATGTCATAAGGGAGAACATGATGATGTCATAAGGGGAACTAGATGATGTCATAGGGGAGAGACATGATGATGTCATAGGGAGAACATGATGATGTCATAAGGGAGAACATGATGATGTCATATGGGAGAACATGATGATGTCATAAGGGGAAATGATGATGTCATAAGGGAGAAATGATGATGTCATAGGGAGAACATGATGATGTCATAAGGGAGAAGACGATGATGTCATATGGGAGAACATGATGATGTCATAAGGGAGAATATGATGATGTCATATGGGAGAAAATGATGATGTCATAAGGGAGAAGACATGATGATGTCATAGGGAGAACTGATGATGTCATAAGGGAGAAGCGATCATGTCATAAGGGAGAACATGATGATGTCATAAGGGAGAACATGATGATGTCATAAGGGAGAACATGATGATGTCATAAGGGAGAAATGATGATGTCATAAGGGAAATCGATGATGTATAAGGGGAGAACATGATGATGTCATAGGGAGAACATGATGATGTCATATGGGAGAACATGATGATGTCATAAGGGAGAACATGATGATGTCATAGGGAGAAACATGATGATGTCATAAGGGAGAAGATGATGTCATAAGGGAGAACATGATGATGTCATAAGGGAAATCGATGATGTCATAGGGAGAACATGATGATGTCATAAGGGAGAACATGATGATGTCATAAGGGAGAACATGATGATGTCATAAGGAGAGAATGATGATGTCATAAGGGAGAACATGATGATGTCATAGGGAGAAACATGATGATGTCATAAGGGAGAAATGATGATGTCATAAGGGAGAACATGATGATGTCATAAGGGAGAAACTGATTGATTGTCATAAGGGAGAACATGATGATGTCATAAGGGAGAACATGATGATGTCATAAGGGAGAAGACGATATGTCATAGGGAGAACATGATGATGTCATAAGGGAGAGACATGATGATGTATAAGGGAGAACTGATGATGTCATAAGGGAGAACATGATGATGTCATAAGGGAAATGATGATGTCATAAGGGGAGAACATGATGATGTCATAAGGGAGAACATGATGATGTCATAAGGGAGAAACATGATGTCATAGGGAAAATGATGATGTCATAAGGAGACATGATGATGTCATAGGGAGAACATGATGAATGTCATAAGGGAGAACATGATGATGTCATAAGGGAGAAATGATGATGTCATAAGGGAGAAAGATGATGTCATAAGGGAGAAGATGATGATGTCATAAGGGAAACATGATGATGTCATAAGGAGAAATGATGATGTCATAAGGGAGAACATGATGATGTCATAAGGAGAAGACATGATGTCATAAGGGAGAACATGAGTGTCATAAGGGAGAACATGATGATGTCATAAGGGAGAACATGATGATGTCATAAGGGAGAAGAGATGATGTCATAAGGGAGAAACGATGATGTCATAGGAGAACGTATGTTCATAAGGGAGAACATGATGATGTCATAAGGGAGAACATGATGATGTCATAAGGGAAAACATGATATGTCATAAGGGAAACTGATGATGTCATAAGGGAGAACTATGATGATGTCATAAGGGAGAAGACATGAGTCATAAGGGAGAACATGATGATGTCATAAGGGAGAACATGATGATGTCATAAGGGAGAAGCATATGTCATAGGGAGAACATGATGATGTCATAAGGGAGAATGATGATGTCATAAGGGAGAAGACGATGATGTCATAAGGGAGAACATGATGAGTCATAATGGAGACAATGATGTCCTAGGGAACATGATGATGTCATAAGGGGAATGTGAAGACAGTTATGTCATAAGGAGAATATGATGATGCACATAAAGGAGAGAACATGATGATCATAAAGGGAAAGTACTGATGTTAAGGGGAAATAGTAATAAGGAGAAGCATGATGTATAAAAGAACAGTATAAAAACAGGGTATAGTTAATACGGCAAAAAGTACTAGAGATTCACTTAAGTGGACACATATGAATGTCCATTAAATGGAATGTAAACCTGATGTCCATGGAGTATACCTATGATGTCAAAGGGAGAAGGCGATCATTGCAAGAGTAGAACATGATGATGTCATAGGGGAGAACATGAGTGTCATGAGGTGGAAGACGATCCCTGTCTTACTAGGGAGAGAATCAATGAGAAAACTGCAGCTGAGCCAGGGCACAATGTGAACGGTGTGTAAGACACGTTCACTCACACCAAATATATAGATCACAGAAAAAAACAGTATAACAAAACGTGTGAAGTACTCTGCTGTAATAAATAGTAATAAAAAGCAAGTGCTAGTAAAAAAACAGTATAAAAACAGGGTACTTAGTTAATACGTTTTTGCAAAAAGGTACGTAAGCCGTTCTACGTCTTCAACGTGACCCATATCAGAACGGTCCTATCTAAACTAATTTAAAACCTGATCCTGTATAGTAACCTCATGGATGCAGGGTGAAGAAAGGCCAGAGTCCAATATGGACACAGATAGCAGATGGCTTCTGTGCCTGCTCAGAATGGGGGGTGGGTGGGGCACTCCCTGTCTTACTAAAAGACTGAATAATGAGAAAACTGCAGCTGAGCCAGGGCACAATGTGAACGGGTGTGTAAGACACGTTCACTCACACCAAATATATAGATCACAGAAAAAAACAGTATAACAAAACGTGTGGAAGTACTCTGCTGTAATAAATAGTAATAAAAAGCAAGTGCTAGTAAAAAACAGTATAAAAACAGGGTACTTAGTTAATACGTTTTTGCAAAAAGGTACGTAAGCCGTTCTACGTCTTCAACGTGACCCATATCAGAACGGTCCTATCTAAACTAATTTAAAACCTGATCCTGTATAGTATACCTCATGGATGCAGGGTGAAGAAAGGCCAGAGTCCAATATGGACACAGAGTAGCAGATGGCTTCTGTGCCTGGCTCAGAATGGGGGTGGGTGGGGCACTCCCTGTCTTACTAAAAGACTGAATAATGAGAAAACTGCAGCTGAGCCAGGGCACAATGTGAACGGGTGTGTAAGACACGTTCACTCACACCAAATATATAGATCACAGAAAAAAAACAGTATAACAAAACGTGTGGAAGTACTCTGCTGTAATAAATAGTAATAAAAAGCAAGTGCTAGTAAAAAACAGTATAAAAACAGGGTACTTAGTTAATACGTTTTTGCAAAAAGGTACGTAAGCCGTTCTACGTCTTCAACGTGACCCATATCAGAACGGTCCTATCTAAACTAATTTAAAACCTGATCCTGTATAGTATACCTCATGGATGCAGGGTGAAGAAAGGCCAGAGTCCAATATGGACACAGAGTAGCAGATTGGCTTCTGTGCCTGGCTCAGAATGGGGGTGGGTGGGGCACTCCCTGTCTTACTAAAAGACTGAATATAGAAAACTGCAGCTGAGCCAGGGCACAATGGAACGGTGTGTAAGACACGTTCACTCACACCAAATATATGATCACAGAAAAAAACATATAACAAAACGTGTGGAAGTACTCTGCTGTAATAAATAGTAATAAAAAGCAAGTGCTAGTAAAAACAGTATAAAAACAGGGTACTTAGTTAATACGTTTTTGCAAAAAGGTACGTAAGCCGTTCTACGTCTTCAACGTGACCCATATCAGAACGGTCCTATCTAAATAATTTAAAACCTGATCCTGTATAGTATACCTCATTTGGGTGCAGGTGAAGAAAGGCCATAGTCCAATATGACACAGAGTAGCAGTGGCTTCTGTGCCTGGCTCAGAATGGGGGGTGGTGGGGCACTCCCTGTCTTACTAAAAGACTGAATAATGAGAAAACTGCAGCTGAGCCAGGCACAATGTGAACGGTGTGTAAGACACTCACGTCACACCAATTAAGATCACGAGAAAAAAACAGTATAACAAACTGTGAATACTTGCTGTAATAAATATAATAAAAAGCAGTGCTAGTAAAAAACAGTATAAAAACAGGGTACTTAGTTAATACGTTTTTGCAAAAAGGTACGTAAGCCGTTCTACGTCTTCAACGTGACCCATATCAGACGGTCCTATCTAAATAATTTAATAACCTGATCTGTATAGTACCTCTGGATGCGTAGAGGTTAGAAGAAAGACAGATCAATATGGACACAGATTTTAGCGTGGTTTCTGTGCCTGGCTTCAAATGGGTGGGTGGGCACTCCCTTCTTACTAAAAGACTGAATATATGAAAAACTGCAGCTGAGCCAGGGCACAAGTAACGGTGTGGTAGCCAGTTCACTCACTTAATCAGAACTAGTAAACAAAGGAGGCAAGTACCGCTATGTATGAAAGCAGCAGTAGAAAAAGCAAGGGTACTTATTATACTTTTGCAAAATGGTACGTGCCTTCTACGCTTCAAGGTAACCCATACAGGACGAGGTTTAAATAGTTTAGATAGGACCGTTCTGATATGTTCAGTGACAGCGTAGAAGGCTTACGTACCTTTTTGCAAAAACGTATTAACTAAGTACTTTTGTTATACTGTTTTTTCTGTGATCTATATTTGGTGTGAGTGAACGTGTCTTACACACCCGTTCACATTGTCCCTGGCTCAGCTGCAGTTTTCTCATTATTCATCTTTTAGTAAGACAGGGAGTGCCCCACCCACCCCCATCTGACCAGGCACAGAAGCCATCTGCTACTCTGTGTCCTATTGGACTCTGGCCTTTCTTCACCCTGCATCCATGAGGTATACTATACAGGATCAGGTTTTAAATTAGTTTAATAGGACCGTTCTGAATGGGTCACGTTGAAGACGTTAGAACGGCTTACGTACCTTTTTGCAAAAACGTATTACTAAGTACCCTGTTTTTATACTGTTTTTTACTAGCACTTGCTTTTTATTACTATTTATTACAGCAGAGTACTTCCACACTTTTGTATACTGTTTTTTTCTGTGATCATATATTGGTGTAGTGAACGTGTCTTACACACCCGTTCACATTGTGCCCTGGCTCAGCTGCAGTTTCTCATTATTCAGTCTTTAGTAAGACAGGGAGTGCCCCACCCACCCCCCATTCTGAGCCAGCACAGAAGCCATCTGCTACTCTGTGTCCATATTGACTCTGGCCTTTCTCACCCTGCATCCATGAGTATACTATACAGATCAGGTTTTAAATTAGTTTAGATAGACCGTTCTGATAGGGTCAGTTGAAGACGAGAACGGCTTACGTACCTTTTTTGCAAAAACGTATTAACTAAGTACCCTGTTTTTTATACTGTTTTTTACTAGCACTTGCTTTTATACTATTTATTACAGCAGAGTACTTCCACACCGTTTTGTTATACTGTTTTTTTCTGTGATCTATATATTTGGTGTGAGTGAACGTGTCTTACACACCCGTCACATTGTGCCCTGGCTCAGCTGCAGTTTTCTCATTATTCAGTCTTTAGTAAGACAGGAGTGCCCCACCCACCCCCCATTCTGAGCCAGGCACAGAAGCCATCTGCTACTCTGTGTCCATATTGACTCTGGCCTTTCTTCACCCGCATCCATGAGGTATACTATACAGGATCAGGTTTAAATTGTTTAGATAGGACCGTTCTGATATGGGTCACGTTGAAGACGAGAACGCTTACGTACCTTTTGCAAAACGATTAACTAAGTACCCTGTTTTATACTGTTTTTACTAGCACTTGCTTTATTACTATTTATTACAGCAGAGTACTTCCACACGTTTGTATACTGTTTTTTCTGTGATCTATATATTTGGTGTGAGTGAACGTGTCTTAACACCTCACATTGTGCCCTGGCTCAGCTGCAGTTTTCTCATTATTCAGTCTTTTAGTAAGACAGGAGTGCCCCACCCACCCCCATTCTGAGCCAGCACAGAACATCTGCTACTCTGTGTCATATTGGACTCTGGCCTTTCTTCACCCTGCACATGAGGTATACTATACAGGATCAGGTTAAATATTTAGATAGACCGTTCTGATATGGTCACTTGAAGACGTAGAACGCTTACACCTTTGCAAAACGTATTAACTAAGTACCTGTTTTTATACTGTTTTACTAGCACTTGCTTTTATTACATATTACAGCAAGTACTTCCACAGTTTTGTTATACTGTTTTTTCTGTGATCTATATATTTGGTGTGAGTAACGTGTCTTACACACCCTTCACATGGCCCTGGCTCACTGCATTTCTCATTATTCAGTCTTTTAGTAAGACGGAGTGCCCCACCCACCCCCATTCTAGCCAGGCACAGAACCATCTGCTACTCTGGTCCATATTGGACTTGGCCTTTCTTCACCCTGCACATGAGGTATACATACAGATCGTTTTAAATTAGTTAGATAGGACCGTTCTGATAGGGTCACGTTGAAGACGTAGAACGCTTACGTACTTTGCAAAAACGTATTAACTAAGTACCCTGTTTTATATGTTTTTACTAGCACTTGCTTTATTACTATTTATTACAGCAGAGTACTCCACGTTGTTATACTGTTTTTTCTGTGATCTATAATTTGGTGTGAGTGATGTCTTACACCCTTCACATTGTGCCCTGGCTCAGCTGCATTTTCTCATTATTCAGTTTTTAGTAAGACAGGAGTGCCCCACCCACCCCCCATTCTGAGCCAGGCACAAAGCATCTGCTACTCTGTGTCCATATTGACTCTGCCTTCTTCACCTGCATCATGAGGTATACTATACAGGATCAGTTTTAAATATTGATAGACGTTTGATATGGTACTTAAGAGTAGAACGGTTACTACCTTTGAAATTACTAAGTACCTGTTTATAGTTTTTTACTAGCATTGCTTTTATATATATACGCGAGTACTTCCACACGTTTTATACTGTTTTTTCTGTGATCTATAATTTGGTGTGAGTGAACGTGTCTTACACACCGTTCACATTGTGCCCTGGCTCAGCTGCAGTTTTCTCATTATTCAGTCTTTTAGTAAGACAGGGAGTGCCCCACCCACCCCCCATTCTGAGCCAGGCACAGAAGCCATCTGCTACTCTGTGTCCATATTGGACTCTGGCCTTTCTTCACCCTGCATCCATGAGGTATACTATACAGGATCAGGTTTTAAATTAGTTTAGATAGGACCGTTCTGATATGGGTCACGTTGAAGACGTAGAACGGCTTACGTACCTTTTTGCAAAAACGTATTAACTAAGTACCCTGTTTTTATACTGTTTTTTACTAGCACTTGCTTTTTATTACTATTTATTACAGCAGAGTACTTCCACACGTTTTGTTATACTGTTTTTTTCTGTGATCTATATAGATAGAGTTCTATAAGAGGTACTGAAGATGTAAAGGAGAGACCTATTATGTACATAGGACAAGACTGATTGTTCATAATGTTATACTAGATATGTCTTTTAACGTGATAAGTACTGATGAGTCATTAAGGGAAACATGATATGTTCATAGGATCAATATGTGATGTCATAAGGAAGAGAACATGATATTCATTAAGGGAGAACTGATGTGATGTCATAGGGAACTATGATGATGTCATTAGGGAGAACATGATGATGTCATAGCGCGAGACATCATGAAGTCATAGGGAGAAATGATTGATGTCCCTATGGAGGAAGATCTGATGTGTCAAGTTGAAGACGATGATTCAAGGAACTGTGAGTCTTTTGGAGAAAAGTGATTCATAAGGAGACTGATATTCATTAGGAGACATGTGATTTATAGGTAGAACTATGATGTATATGGTAACATTATGTCAAGGGGAACAATTATGTTCATAAGGAGATCTGATGATTCATAGGGGAGAACATGATGATGTCATAAGGGAGAAGACGAGTATTCTCATAGGAGAACATGTATGTCATAGGAAGAGATGTCATAAGGGAGAACATGATGATGTCATATGGAGAAGTACATGTGCATCATGAGGAGAACATGATGATGTCATAAGGGAGAAATGATATGTTATAGGGAGAATCGATGATGTCATAAGGGAGAACATGATGATGTCATAAGGGAGAAACATTGATGTCATAGGAGAACATGATGATGTCATAAGGGAGAATATGACTATGTCATAAGGGAGAATCTGATGATTCATAAGGGAGAAATGATGATGTCATAAGGGAGAATATGATGATGTCATAAGGGAGAACATGTATGATGTCATAAGGGAGAAGCTGATGATGTCATATGGGAGAACATGATGATGTCATAAGGGAGAAATGATGATGTCATAGGGAGAAGCATCGATGATGTCATAGAGGGAGAACTGATGATGTCATAGGGAGAAATGATGATGTCATAATGGGAAGACGATTCGTGATGTCATAAGGGAAGACTGATGATGTCATAGGAAACATGATGTCATAGGGAGAAACGATGATGTCAATAAGGGAGAACATGATGATGTCATAAGGGAGAATGATGATGTCATAAGGGAGAACATGATGTCATAAGGGAGAATACTGATGATGTCATAAGGGAGAAATGATGATGTCATAGGGAGACACTGATATGTCATAAGGGAAACATGTGATGTCATAGGAGAACATATGATGTCATATGGAGAAATGAATGATGTCATAAGGGAGAACTGATGATGTCATAAGGGAGAACTGAGATGTCATAAGGGAGAAGCGATGCATGTCATAGGTGAGAACATGATGATGTCATAAGGGAAACATGATATGTCAAAGGGAGAAATGATGATGTCATAGGGAGAACATGATGATGTCATAAGGGAGAATGATGATGTCATAGGAGAATATGATGATGTCATAAGGGAGAACATATGATGATCATAAGGGAGAACATGATGATGTCATAGGGAGAAATGATGATGTCATAAGGGAGAAAGATGATGTCATAAGGGAGAACATGATGATGTCATAGGGAGAACATGATGATGTCATAGGGAGAACATGATGATGTCATAGGGAGAACATGATGATGTCATAAGGGAGAAGACTGATGATGTCATAAGGGAGAAGACGATGATGTCATAAGGAGAACATGATGATGTCATAAGGGAGAACATGATATGTCTAAGGAGAACATGATGATGTCATAGGGAGAAATGATGATGTCATAAGGGAGAACATCGATGATGTCATAAGGGAGAACTATGATGATGTCATAAGGGAGAAATGATGATGTCATAGGGAGAAATGATGATGTCATAAGGGAGAATATGATGTCATAAGGAGGAGAAACGATGATGTCATAAGGGAGAACATGATGATGTCATAAGGGAGAACATGATGATGTCATAGGGAGAACTGATGATGTCATAAGGGAGAAGACGATATGTCATAGGGAGAAACGATGATGTCATAAGGGAGAACGATGATGTCATAAGGGAGAAACATGATGTCATAAGGGAGAACATGATGATGTCATAAGGAGAACATGATGATGTCATAAGGGAGAACATGATGATGTCATAAGGGAGAACATGATGATGTCATAAGGGAGAACATGATGATGTCATAGGGAGAATCATGATGATGTCATAGGGAGAACATGATGATGTCATAAGGGAGAATCATGATGATGTCATAAGGGAGAATATATGATGTCATAGGGAGAACATGATGATGTCATAAGGGAGAACAGATGATGTCATAAGGGAGAACATGATGATGTCATAAGGGAGAAGACGATGATGTCATAAGGGAGAACATGATGATGTCATAAGGGAGAATATGATGATGTCATAAGGGAGAATATGATGATGTCATAAGGGAGAAGACGATGATGTCATATGGGAGAACATGATGATGTCATATGGGAGAACATGATGATGTCATAAGGGAGAACATGATGATGTCATATGGGAGAACATGATGATGTCATAAGGGAGAACATGATGATGTCATAAGGGAGAAGACGATGATGTCATAAGGGAGAATATGATGATGTCATGAGGGAGAACATGATGATGTTATGAGGGAGAACATGATGATGTCATAAGGGAGAACATGATGATGTCATAAGGGAAAATATGATGATGTCATAAGGGGAGACGATGATGTCATAAGGGAGAACATGATGATGTCATAAGGGAGAAGACGATGATGTCATAGGGAGAACATGATGATGTCATAATGGAGAACATGATGATGTCATAAGGGAGAACATGATGATGTCATAAGGGAGAACATGATGATGTCATAAGGGAGAAGTCGATCATGTCATAAGGGAGAAGACGATGATGTCATAAGGGAGAAGA